>JANIJG010014527.1:14767-26392 GCA_024611175.1 Megaceryle torquata
ATAATAGTAAAGCAAAGAAACAATAATTGTGGAAAGAAAAAAAAAAAAAAACAGTGGAAATTAAAGGATAATTGCTCTAAATTTAAGCAAGATTTTTTTAAAATTTGCTAAGAGTTTCTTTTGGCATTGACTTTTTACTCTTTAAAAGACTGTAAAATTATGCCAGAAATATTTTACTGGGTTTGATCCAAAATACAGTGAAGCCTTTACGAATGTCTTATGTATTGACATTGACTTTTAATGGGTAACTGTTGGTTCACCATAATTCTAAATGATGGAAAGCATGCACTTCACAGTGTGCTAATTTTAGTTCACAGACTCACTACCACTAGGCCCTCAGGCTTACTCTTCATCTGGAGTTTGAAGTGTTCTGTTAGCACTGTTATAAACAATTTGGAAAATGTAAAAAACATCAAAGCACTCAAGTGGCTGAAAATGTAACTGCATAAAAGAGCTGCTTATATATGTTATCAGTGAGAGCTCTTTTTAAAGGAGTATTTTTTCCTTTGTTATCAGTTTGGGGCTATTAATTTAAACTCGCATATTATCACACAGGAAACTGCAAGAAAAGAGGAAATGATGTACATGAATTGGGATAGAACTATATCCCTTCACCTCACAGAGGTCTGAGGTTGATAATCTGGAATTACTTATTACAGAAACTGTAGGAGTTACTTTGGACACAAGATTTAAACACAGTTATCTAAATTATAGTTCACATAGTTTAAACTATATTTTACATACAATTTCTGTGTTGCAAAAGTGAAGATGATAGTAAATTGTTTTATCAGGATTTGTAAACTCCTTCTGTTGAGTCCCTTTAAAGTGAGAGTAGAAAGAAATAAAGGGTTGAAGGTAGTTTGTCTGGTGTTTACAATAGGAACTTCTGATCACCTTTAATTTGTGTCAGAATCTCTTTTTTTTTTTTTTTTTTTAACACTTGAAACCTGTAAAGTAGATTGCTTTTCTTCCATCATCAAGGAATTGGTTTATATCCTTATTCAGAGAGCCTCACAATAAGAAGGAAATAAACAAGGCGTGATGGAAAGGAAGAGATATAGCCTGAAAAAGATTGGGAACTATCTATCTATTACTGTTAGGTAACAGATAAAAAATTACATTGAATTTAAAAGCATGGAAAACATTCATTTTAACTTGGAAACTTTTGCCAATATTAGAATATCATAAGAGATTAAGATAATGTATCACAAATGAGATGTTCTCATTTTGAGAAAGAAATAGGGAAGAAAAATGAGTACAAACCAATTTGTTGAAATTCCCAATTCTCAGTGTCAAGTATGTTGAAGACAGCAGGACTGGACTTTTTTTTTCTAATTCCTAGGTAGGAGCCAGAAGATCAGCAATATTCTGAATTTTAAACACAAATGTTATCATATATCTCCCAGAGTTTAAAAATTTAGTATTTCCCTCTTTCCTTCTCTGTCCTTTATCTGAATGACATCTTCAGTATAATGTATTGATAGCAATAGACACGTAACAGTAAAAGTTACCTCATCAAAAGCAGCAAGGGAGAAATGTGCCTGACCAAAAAGTGATAGACAGCTAAGAGACTGCATGAATCCTAGATCAAAAGCAACAGCCTATGAACACAGGTGTTCATACAACAGCATCATGTAATCACATCCACAGCAAGGAAAGCTGAAAGGAGTACCAAATGGCAAGTATATCCCACCTCTGGTGACAGCTGTGTGGGCTGACAGTCAGAAAGGAGGTATCAAGGGTTGTCACTTAGAGATGCTCACCATGCTTAACTCTTCCTTTCCCTGATCCTATCCTATTGAAACAGATTGCCCATCTGCAGGTAAGTATGTCAAGAAGTTTACAAGCTTCCCTATATTTATGCCATGTACCCAGAACTGACTGGAAAGAGAAGGCCTTTCAAATCATACAGTCACTAAGAATAAGGTTACTTTATAGCCAAGGTATAGACCCTGATTAAAGAGACACTACCTAACAGCTAAGCTCTCAACTGAGTTATGTGACCTCAGGATTATAAGGAAAGGTTGTGCTTCTCCAAAGAGAAATGGTAATAGAGTTGCTCTCAGAAGGAAGCTGATAAAAGCATGCTAGAGAAAGAATAAAGCAGTGCTGTGCAGACTTTCTGTTGTAAAAAAATCATCCTTAAAAAATCTTTTTTTTTTTTTGAAAGCCTGAAGAAAATATATCTATGTATTTTCATTGCAATAATTTCATGAAGGGAAAATGTAGGGTGGGTCTCAAGGGCTATTCAATCTTGACTTCTTTTTTGTATGTACTGAAATTGTCACACGGTGTAAGCTCATAAAATACTGTATACATTTGGGAATGATGGTGCAACGTACTTGGGATGTAGGTTATTTGCCTGTATCTCAGAGGGATCAGATGACGAATAAAGAATCCCTTGAGCATCTAAGCATCTCAGACAGCTTGGAGCTTTCTCTTAAATTTTCTTTATATACAACAAGGAGTTTGAGCTTGAATTATTTACACTGGATAGGGAAACAACAGGAAGGATATACAAGAAAGAAGTCTTTGCATACACATGGATTCTTGAACTGTACACAGGTACCTTACTGGGAAGACTGTACTCTCCCAGAGAGAGCTCATCATCATGAAGATTACAGAAAACAGATCAAATAGTTGTGCATCCTCTTACAAAGACAAGTTGTCATAACTCTGAGGTCACATAGTTGCTATCTCAAGCTTCATACAAAGCTCTGAGAAATTAAAATGGGCAGTTAGCATATACCATTACAATGAGGCCTCATTTTAGCTGATTGAATGCTGTCTTCAAAAAGAAGTCTTCTCAAAACAAATACTCACTCACCCTAAGGAGTCTTAGCCTGATCAATGATGGGACATATGCACTCTGTCTTCCTCAATAACTGATGCCTACATTGCCCCCCCTAAGGAAAACCTAGCTACTAAATACCTTTCTGGACTGGGCCCTTGGGGACTTAACATCTTACTTTAAATCTAAACCCCTTTTTCCTGTTTGTATGTACATTTCAGCCAGCTATAAATTGCCTCAAGGTCTCTGAAGTCATTATTTACAAAAGAGATTTTCTGGTTAAGCAAGGATTTCTCAGCAACCATGTAAGACCAATTTACAAGAAATTCTTCTGTTTTTTTCTTGGAAGGCAGGTAATAACATTTAAGTTGTACATTTGTCCCATGGGTCTTAGCTGTTTGAAGCTGCTGAATCTGGTATTCAGATTTGTACTCAGATTGGACTCAGGTCCAGCTAGGAGTGAAGCAGAGTGTGTGTTCCCAACAGGCACACATACACATATATGCATTACATATATAAATAGTCGGCCACACAGATTAACACAGACAGAAAGCACAGCACCTGTTCAAATTAATACAGCACCAACACCTCCATGCTGCTCCCTTCTCTTAGCATAAAAGACAATTAGCAGAATATATATACATAAACATACAATGTTTATACCTTCAATAACTGGCCTTAGAGACCCAGAAGCTGGCCCCTGAATCCTCTGGTCTCCCAGTTGCATGGACACATGTAAACAGCTCTCTCTAGTAGCTGGCCCAGACCTATGGCTGCACCAGGAGGTGAACTCCAGGTGACATGGACTCTCCAGTCACTTCCTTGAACCTCCTGGTCCCTCCAGTAACCAAAAAGCTACTGTTCAAGCTTTCATGGTTCTGTGATAAACATTTTTGTGTGTTTGTTTACATTGAAGTCCTTGAAAAAAATATTTCTGAAAATGTTCAGAATCAAATGTTATTTTTTCCTTATACTGTAAAGCTAAGACAGTATTTCTAGTGTGGCTTTTTATTATATTGTTTCTTAGATTTGTTTTTCAGTAGTCTAGTGATTAAAGCACATACCAGAATTAAGATGTGATCACAAAACTGAGACTATATAAGAATTTCCTGAAAGTTTTTGGGAGGCTGAAATAAAATCTTAATATTCTTATTAGCTACAGAAAAATATTTTTGTATGAGAAGTTCTATTTTACACTGACTGTTGTAATGTTCCCAGAATAAAAGCTTCACTTCCATCTCAAAGAGAAAGATTGATTTAGAATTTCTAAATATGGTACAAATGGACAACAAAGTTGTATGTCTTCATAAGTATGCCTTTCAGATTATACCGTTTCCATAGGATGATCCATAATCTGCCCATTAGGAGACAACACTGCCATTAAATATCTCAGGAGGTACACACATACTGTCAAGGACCACTTGACAGCTTTCTGTCAGATACAGAAAGCTCTTTCTTCCCATATGTAATGTGTAAAAGAAGTTGTGCAACATTTCCAGTGCAACAAATCAATTCATATTCATCTGAAAAATATGTATTCTAGCAATAGAGGAACTGAGATAATAGATCAAGTCAAAGGTTCAGTGACAAATATTCTATTGAATTGTCACCAGTGCAAACTATTTCAAAGGAAGTTGCAAGAAATTAAAATTATCATCTATGGAATAACAAGTTCCTAAGGAAGCTTAATATAATCTCCAATCAGTACATAACTATGAAAAAAATATAAACAAGCTGTTAAATATGAGTAAAATATTTAACATAAAAAGAGTCTTTCAGCTTGTTCCATTTTTGTTTGTTTGAAAAACAAATCCAATATTCTAATTAAAATGAAATTTTACTCAGGTTTTTTCATGTATGTAATTGACAAGATTACTAAATAGTACCTTTGGTTTTCATTGGAAGAGAGTAGAGGGGAAGATAGAGTCCAGTGCAGAAATGTTAATATAAATACCTTTTTCTGAAAGTCCAGCAAGTGCAAGTTGATTCCATTAATCTATTAGGATCAGCAAAATCTTTGTATGCATTTGACTGAAATGCATTTTTCAGATTTTTCCTAGACAAAAAAAATCATGATTTGTGCAGTTCTTATTAAATATGCATTTTTTCCACCAGCCGAGAAGATTAAAAGGAGAAAACTGTACAAAAATACTTCAGCATAAGACTTCATTCTTTTTGTAGGACCATGGAGAATCTGAACAAAACCATTACCATTTAAACCTTCCCCTAAATCAGATACCTTTTTCTCCAACATTAATAGCACAGTAACAATTAACAATAGATTGAATTAGGAATTATTTTTTTACTTCATTATCAAGTCGAGGCAGTTGTTAATTCAGTTTCTGTTTCACAGTTGTATGGAAAGGACTTTTAAAAAGCTCACAATAAACTCCTTAAGATAATGAACCTGAAGTACTGAAGCAGCTCTGCAATCATGTTCATGATACTTGGAGGCATAAATTCCTAAAATTAGCTTGGGGGTTTTTTGGGTTTTGGTTTGTTTTTTTTTTTTTTTTGATTGTCCCACAGCATAACACATTCAGGATTCACCATTAAGACATTATTATTTACGAGCTGTTACCATGGAGTTACTATAGTTACTTTTTGTTCATAAGCTGCTACAGGAAAAAGAAACAACAGAAAACTCTCTCACAAAAACTCTGCCAAAAATCCCAGCCAACAAAGACAACTTACATATTGCAGGAACTAATGTAGGGAAATGTTGTCTTTTTAACAGTGATGTTAAATGTTGTCTTTTTAAGCAGTATTTAGCAGCTACCACAAGTCTGTGTTGGATTGGGCCTCGTGGTCAAGAGCTATGTGGTGCTCTTGAGTCACCTTCCAACACTTCCCAAAGCAATAGTAAGAACTAAAATACTAGGTGTTTTCTGTTCACTACCACGTCCTAATATTCATCTAATAAGCACAGATAACTGATTTCTTCTTTTTTGGAGGGATGATACACATGCTAGATCTGAAACAACAGCAGCACAATGACATCAGTTATTGTATAATTACTAGCTAGTAATTACTACTTGTGTGGGTTTTAAATCACTTTCCTTATCCATCATGCTTTTTTTTTTTTTTTCCATTGCCAATTTGTTTATATTTTACAACATGCACCCCAAAAAAATATTCTCCTAGGCCATCCTGTTTGTGGACAACTCTAGCCATTCCTGGTGAGGATTTTATATGTCAGCATGTTGAATGTGGGACTCTCTCAGCTCGAAGAGGAACTGATGCTTCAGCCATTTACCTTATCACTGAAAATGCAGTTGGTGGATTGTGCCACTGAATTAATAATACATATTTAATGCTGTGTACACTCCACAGTAAGCTATTGATAGTCTGACCCTGAGCTGCAAGCTCATGACTTGGCAGATTTCCTCTTTGCTCCCATGTTAGTCTGTCAGTCCTCTTATTCAAAAAAAAAAAGATACTAATAAATTATACTACTACTGACAGCTGCTTCTGCCTACTGCTAGGCATGTCAGACTCTGTTATATTATTGACAGATAAAAGAACTCTACAGTTTTCCAAATAGAAACCAACCACCACCACCCACTCGTCCTTCCTGATTTCTCATCACCTTTGCAAAGTAGGCAAGTGGGCAGAAATGCAGGGCAGTGCAATGACAGCTATGTTGAAGCAAGTTTTTTTTGAGTCATTTAGTGCTGTGAGGAAATAAAAAGTATTGTTCCTATAAAATGGTGGATTTTGGAATAAGATTGTAATTTAAGTCTGTCTAAGAGTGGGCAGAAGTGCACATGCATGTATGCATGTTTGTGCATATGGCTTTGTTTGTGCATGAGAGACAAAAAGAGGGCACAACACAAACACAAGGAGAAAAACACCACCATTTGCAAAAGATCATTCTTCAGAAGAGCTAATACTTTTAGTGAAAAATTACTTTAGTGCAAAAAGGAGGAAAATCATACTTTATTGTGTAAACCTGAGAAGGTTTATACATAATAATAATGCGTTACTACAGTTGACAACTGCTTCTTTCTATTCTTTAGGCACTTCAAAATATTTTGTATCAAAAAGTGAGTGAAACAGCTAATGTTTAATGTATCTTTTTTTCTTGATAAACATCCTAAATAATTCTAGACAGGAATTCCCTAAATTGATCAATTTTTTTACTGGAAAATATTGATTTGTCAAACAAATGTGTTTTGAGAATGTTGCAGAGTCCTATTTAACTATTGTAAAAGTAAAAACTGTAAAAAACCCTATCTTGCTTTCATCAGCATTTTCTCAGTGGTTTTCTTGGAATGTTAGGCCTTGAGAGCCACACTGTCTTGTCTTCTTCCCATAGGTGCCCTCCAGGTCTTCTGGCTCTTGACAAGCCATCCTGTGGATTTTCTAGCCCAAGAGAAAAGTGTGTGGATAGGAGGGCCACAGCTGTAGGAGATATGAGTACAGGTGTCTGATACTGTGGAATAGGCCCACTGCACCTGAAGTATGATGAGGTCTGGAGTCCTGTAGTACTACTCATGGTGCTACTTAACTCATGGTGCTATTTTAGATTTGGTAAACACTCTCCTTATTAATTGATTTTTTATTTTATGATTTTTTTTTTCCCCACTGGAATTTCCTGCTATCCTGGTATTCTTTCATTCAGTTAGATGCAAACCAGATGGTTGGATTAATTTTTCTTTCCTTGTCTGTGTTCTTGCTCTTATAATTCAGAAATTCAGACCCTTTGCTTTGCTTGAGATGAAGGTAGACACTAAGAACAGCTTCAGCCAGTTAATAATTTCTGTCTTGATTTTTAGTTTCACATACCATTTGACAATGTGATCCATCTCCTAGGATACGAGCCATAACATGAAAACCAAGGGTACCTGTTCAAAATCTGATACCAGAAAAATAGTTGTATGTTTTGTTGTATCATTTCTTTAATACTGCTAACAGTCAGGAGGGACAATAGGTTGTGCCTAGTTTCTAGGGAACGACTGAGACTGCTTAACAGGGAAATGCTTCCAGACTGCACCACATGGCTGAGAAGTCATTAGAGGGGGAATCACAGCAGGAAGATGTTAGTAGCTCACATGAAGCCCAAGAATCTCTGAAAGAAGCAGCTGGCAGATGGTTTCTTTCTAAGAATCAGAGATAGTTGCGGAGACTTTCTAGAAGGTCATTTATTTGACTGAGAAAAGGACCTGCTAAGATGCAGAAGAGCTGTTTCCAGACCTTCTAGGTTTCTTATCTGTCACCATCTGAATTTTAAAAATAATTTTTTGTTTGTTTGTTTAATTCTTTTGATCTTTTAGTCGTATTTATGTATGTTATACCTTCCTTCAATATAACTTCCAAGAAAATTCACTGTACAGGCCTGGAGTGATGTGTATTCACCTAGGAAACCTTCCTTATAAGAGGTTTGTGGCAAAAAAAACCCAAACCAAAACAAAACACTGACAGGATAATCAATATATTTGCTCTTTCATAAACTGTGTAGGTTTAGATCCTTAAGTCCTTTATTCACAAAGCATATTTTCTAATTTCTTAGTGATCTGATGACTATATCTGAACCTGCTCCACTTTATCAACATATTACACAAATTATGGACACTAGATCTGGACAGAAACTGGTTATGCTTATAGAAGTACAGATAATTTTATTTTCTTATTGCAAATAATAGTTCCATAAGGATTAAACTACTGATCTTGGTCATAAAGCTGTATATGGATTACATGCTTATCTGGTTGGCTTCAAAGATTGACAAGTCCTTTTCAGAGTCTATAAGTCACTGATGAAGCTGTAAGCACACAGATAGATATACATTCACCAGTTATGTTTTGTGTTCTTTTTCTTAGGTTATGGCTATTCGACTGAAATGAAATTCAGTTTGCTTCCTTCAGTCCATGCAAGCTAGCAATCCGTACCTTTGTGTATCAGAACTAGCAAAGAAAGGAAGAAAAATAATTATATCCTTAGGGAAAGTTAACTTCTTAAGTTTAGTTAGATTTACATTGGGTTTATCTTTACAAAATTAAGTTTGATACAATTTCCAGGATGTTTCTCCAGATATATTAACACATTATCTGCTACACAATGTTAAAACAAAGTTTATCCTACAAAATCTGAAAAAGCATCAAATAATTTACTAACACTGTTGTAATATGTAAATCTTCTCAACAAACTCTTACATTTCTATTACAATCTTTTTTATGTATCTTCATAGAACGTGTAAAATTCATGTAGCTGAGCTCTTTTTAACCCTAGAGCCATCATATAAAACTTACTTTCTTAAAAAAACTCACTATGCAGGAAATGTGGTGTCGGGTCCAGACAGTCATGTAACATAACTTCAAAACTTGGTAGAATTATTTGGTGTGCACTGTTTAGTGTGACACCTGCTTTTTTCAACTACAAAGTACCTTTGTGGAATTAAAAAAAAAAAAGAAGTAGAAAAAAAAAAAACTAAGCTATATCACAAAGTCTATTTCAAACAACCTTTTGACATTCTTGAAAATGTCTTTTATATCCTTCAGTGGGAGAACAAGCTCCAGATCATTTAAATTTACTTTAACAATAAGATGTAGCTAAATGTAGGAGCTGTTCCAGGAAGGGGAAAAATTACTCCTACACTTTTAACCCATCTCACAGACTTCCCTGCCAAATTTCACAACTAGCCCACAATGGGTCTATCGACTGCTTTGTGAAAAAGGCAGGGTCAGAACTTTATACATTGTGAAACAGCACTGTAAATATCCATCTTCCATTTCTCAAGGGAATATTTTATCATTTATTCAAATAGCATGAAAGAGGAAAGGCTTAAACCACACTGAAAATTTTTAAAAAGTTTTTTGTCTATGTCCGGAAATTTTTTTATGGTTTATATTTAGATAAATATAGCTCCCTCTGATATTATTCCAATGCCCATTCTGTGCCATGCACAAAAAATCAGAATACTGCAACTGGTTTTAATAGACTAACATCAGTTAAAATCAAGAACTTTTTTTTCTGTGTTTTCACAGAATCATAGAATACCAAGTTTCAAGGGACATCAAGGCTCATCTATTCCAACATTTTAAGATAAACTATATATATATGGTTTAAATGAGATGGCCCAGCACCCTGTCAAGCTGAGTCTTAAAACTGTCTGGTGTAGGGGAATCCGCCACTTCCCTTGGGAGATTATTCCAATGTCCAATTGTTCTCATGGTGAAAATTTTTCTTCTGGAGTCCAATCAGAATCTCCCCAGGAGTAACTTGTGCCCATTACCCCTTGTCTTTTCGATGTGACTCCTTCTGAAAAGGGAGGCTCCATCTGCTTGGCAGCCACCTATTGTGTACTGGTACATGGCAATAAGGGTCTCCCCTCAGTCTTCTCTTCTCAAGGCTGAACAAACCCAGTTTTCTCAGCCTCTCTTCATATGGCAGGTCTTCCAGTCCTCTGATCATCCTTGTGGCCCTTCTCTGGACCCTCTTCAGCCTCTCTGCATCTTTTTTGTATAATGGGGACCAAAACTGAATGCAGTACTCAAGGTGTAATCTGACAAGTGCTGAGTAGAGTGGGATAATTACTTCTTTACCTCTGCTGGTGATACCCTTGTTAATGCAACCCAGCATCCTGTTGGCTTTCTTTGCCTCTGCAGCACACTGTTCATTCACATTGAGCTTGTTGTCCACAAAGACCCCCAGGTCCCTTTCCACAGGGCTGCTTTTCAGCCAGGCAGATCCCAGTTTGAGCTGCATTCCTGGGTTATATATTCCCAGGTGCAAGACCCTACATTTGTCTCTGCTGAACTTCATAAAGATCCTTCTAGGCCACTCCTCCAGCCTGTCTAAATGTTCCTGGAGGGTGGCTCTGCCTTCTCAAGTGTCAACTTCCCCACTCATTTTCATATCATCTGCTTTTTTTTTTTTTTAAGATTTTTTTCCTTAGAATCTTATATGCCACCACCTTTTCTTTAGGTCTATTCCTATTTTTTTTAAGTGAAATAACTTTTGATACAGACCTTTATAATTATCCAAATGAATTATTGACTTTTTTAAAGGTTTTCAGATGGAAACTGATCCTATAAATAGATAACCAACCAAGAGTCATTTATTTTATATATACCATGCAGTTTTAGATTTAGCAATACCACCAAGGGGGATCTCAATGGGGTTTGTAATGACTTGACACCACATACTGGGTTTGATGCTCACACAGTTTTGATTCTTCTGCTTTCTTACTGCATTGACTTCCATAAGGCATTGAAGACAATTAAGCCTTGTTCATTTTTTAAGTTCTCTCAAAATGCACCTAGACTTAATCATGCTTTTAATAATTCTTTTAATTGTGACATTGTCTGTGTGTGATGTTTTTGATTCTCTGCTCTCTACAGCACTGGATAGTAAAAATTATCTTTTTCAAACACAGAAATCCTGTTTGTACAGCTGTGTGCTGTTGCTCATTTTTTTCTTTAGGAACAAGATTTTATTGTTTAATATTACATATCCTGGGATTTATACTAAATCATCCTTGATAGCTTAACAAATGATCACTTTTCAACCTTGTTTTGGCTTCACTGGAATAAGGTCAGCCATAGTACGCTGACCATTAGCAGTCAGGTGTCAGCCGATAGCTTAAGCAGGGAGGGGCAAAATCAGGGCATCTGACCTAAGCTGGCTCACAGGTGTATCCCATTCCATAAATGTCGTGCTCACTACAGAGGGGGAAGTTTGATGAATATAGGGATCTCTCTTTCTCTTCTTCATGTTTGTCTCAATCCCTGGAGTGGCTCACGTACTGCTCTTTTCCTGGGGACTGTGCTCCCATTTATCGTGACTGCTGTATGTTCACTGGGCTGAATATAACTTTGTATACTTTACATTAGTA
>JANIJG010014528.1:0-25684 GCA_024611175.1 Megaceryle torquata
GTGGGTCTTGAAAATCTCCAGAGAAGGAGACTCCACAACCTCTCTGGGGAGCCCGTTCCAGTGCTCTGTGACCCTTAACTGACACCCCTTTGCATTTTTTACATACTCCATTTCTTTCTCCTCTTTTCGTTCTTTCATTACTTTCAACCCCATTATCATTTTATTCTTTCTTTCCTAGATCACTAGAAGTGAAATATCTGGAGCAGCTTCACTCCCACCTCCTTTACTACAACACTATTCAAAGTCCTTTCTCGTACTTCACACAGGCCACTGTGTCCCATGTTCTACAAACAAAGGGACCAAGAGCACCAGCACTTTTCCCCCACTTACTTAGATTGAACTATCATTTTATGCCAGCTGTTATGCTTCTTGATAGGCTCTTTCAGGATGCTACAGGTGATGTCCAATATGTGTTTTCAAATGTGAATGTGTGGAAGTTTTAATAGACTTCAGAGCCATTTCAACATCTAGTTCAGCCAAGTGGATTCCTGTATTTCATTACCTCATCTCTTTAGTAAAACAGCAGCATGTACAACCTAGTTGGTATTTTACCAAAAAAATAGTGGAGCAAAAATACATTTTTAATAACTTTTTAAAAGTGTTCGCCACCCTTTTCCCCTGTCCTAGCAATAATTTCAAGTTTCTCAAGCTTTCCTTAGTATTTAGATGAAAATTTCCCCTACTTTCAGATTGAATATGCCACTTTTAACAAAGAAACGCAAACTTTACTAGCATTAAATATTTAAAATCCATTCTTTCACGAAAGGGCAGTTTCAGCTTTAACAAGGACTACTGTGTTTCCATTATGTTTTCCTTTCTTTTATAATTTAAATTCTGATGGAAAAGAATTTCACTCCTAGTAGAATGCCTACCACAAAAGGTGCAAAATTTCTGTCATTCTCAAACATCCACAAATACCTTCCCAAAATGCATGACTGCACTAACATCAAGGTGAATTTCGGTAACAAGCCAAAACAAAAGTATTCCATTCTGCTCCATTACACAGACACACCATATTATTATGCATGAAACATTCAGCTGATTATCACATATTGTAAAAAGAAGAGACTACCATATGGTCATAATCTATACAGAAGGGCATAGCAAACTTCCAGTATTTACATATGGATTTGTCCAATACACTGTATGGGTGTTATCTTACCTCATTCAAAGGAGCATTACTGCAAAAGATGACTCATTCTTGCATCAAATGAGGTAATAAGCTTGTAAATGGTTGTTTTTCAAAAGCTAGAATTAGCTCAAACTTATATATGCATGACTTATTCTTTCACCACTAAATTATGACAGTATTTGTATGTAAAGTACAGCTATAATCATTAGAGTGTAATAGTCTAATGTGGAAAAGCTTTTAGGAACAAGGTATTATTTAGACTAAGCCAGCAATATGTGTAATTTTTGTATTTAAAGAAACCCCACAAAGTTATTCTAGGACTACATCTGCATGTTGCTGCAAATTTTGCCTGTGTAGTTGAATGAAGGATAGGAGGATTTACTACATATATAAAGAAAGAGTTTTATACCTGAAGACTCTTACATCATCCAACTGAAGGCCCTACAACTGGAAAACACTGTATTCCCCTTAAACCGAACATAAACCCATACAATCATGGATTGAGAGTCACATACCTAGTCTAATTAAATCTAAGGTCAGATCTAGATCTTTGAGTAACCCGTAAAAGAGGCCATAGCACAGGCTCAAGAGTAGGATGAATTTTGAAGAGAAAGCTCTAATCTAGAATTTACCAGATATAGCTTCATGAGAATCTCTCAGCTCTCACTAGCTTCAGTGTTGAAGGTTTTCAATCATTTTGGCATTAAAGTGTTTTGTATGAAGTGTTCTGAAGCATTTTGTGTGATTTATCATCTCATAGGGTTAAACCTCTGTAAAATGTAGCACTCTTATATTATGAAAAGAAGCCTGAATACAACCACCAAAAGTCAGAACTCACATTTTTTGTCCCCAAACAATCCAACATGACATACAATAGATGATAATAAACTGCCTCAGATTTCAAGCAGTAATGATACCTCACACAGAAGTCCTTGACTACACCTCTCAAATCAGCTGTGATTCTCTAAAAATTCAGAACGAAACACAGCTGCATAGAAAAAAAATAGATAAAAAAGGAAAAACCTTCAGAGTATGGCATTTTCATCTCTATCTGCATGGCTGACATTTAATCACATATTGACACCTTTTTTTCCATTTGAAAATACCTAGTTCTGGTTTGAATCCCATGGTGTCTATTCTCATCGGTGGAGGGCCAACAAACGCCATGACTTATTTTTTTTTGATGAAGACAAAAATTATTAGCCATCTGCTTCAGCTATGCAATTTTGTCTAGAAAGAATACAAAATACTTTGTTTCCAGTGTAATCCATTATATCCAGTTAATTATACCAGCCATCACTCTCCAAGATTTAAAAAACTGTTTGTAAAAACACCTGATCATTTCCCTAATTAAATCTCCTCAGAACCTCACTTCAAAAGGACAAAAGTAGATGTGAAAGACCAAAGAACAGAAATCATCAGTGAGATTTCTGCCCCTACAATCCTTTCAGCCACATAAACATGAAGCCACTACTTGCAGTGTGATGAGATCCCATTGACTAGTTTTGTACTGCAGTCTCAGTGCCTGCAAAAACTCACCAGGAGCTGCTGGCAAAGGCAAGACACAGCTGACCAAGTCTTCCCCTCAAAGCAGTGGCACCCACATTCTTCCTCCCAGTGCCACAACTACTGCTTATGAGTCCATTTCCCAAACCAGTCCACTCTGCAACACCAGAAGGAAAACCCAACATCCACCCACACATAAGCCAAAGGAAATTTGCTCCGGTCCTTGTATCATCAGTGCTCACAGACTCCCACTTTTTTCCTACACTCCAGTGCTGCCTTATACCAGAGGCTATCTGCCTCAGGACAGCAGAACTGTTCCATCTAAATGTAAACGAGCTTCTGTCAATCTGCTCTGTGGTGCCTGTATCACAGTTATCAGACTGCTATCTCTGTTATGTGACAGAGATGTAATTCACAAATAGAAGCAGAAAACATTCACATCATCATGTTGTTGAATTTGTTCTTGTCTCTTTGGCTAGGAGTTTTGTCATAATGAAATCTCTTCTGTGTCGCCAAGCAAAAGGATGGACTTCAGTATGTCTGATACAAACCTGTTCTGCAATAATATCCCTCATAGCCAATTGTCTTATTTCTGCAGACAGGCCTATTAAACATGCACATTAATAATACTAATTAATTACTGGACATATTTCTCTGGGGCATCAGAGCAGCCCCACATATCAGAAAAGAGTCGCTCAGAAATAGCAGCCATTAGCAACATCACTGCTGTACAAAAGGGAAGAAAAGTCTGTCTCCAAAACATCAAGACAAAGCTGAACTAAGCTGTATTATTATTTTTTGTTCAGAGTATCTGTTAATTTGAAACAAATCCCTTGCTGTCCCCATTTACTGTGCCCTGGTTCAGCACACAAGATGGACTGGGTGAACACAAATTAGATTACCTCCAGAAGAAATCAGACTGGAATCTCTGCTTCTCATGTACACAAACCACTATCTGTTCCCTAATACTGAATCAAATACAACATGATCACATACATAATGGGGATATTCAGTCCAGAAGATGAGATTAAACATAGTCCAAAGAAAAACCCTGGGCAGTATATACCACAGATGTAATGGCCTCAGCTTCAGGCTACTGACACTGTTCTACAGTGTGGAATTACATGTTAATGTAGCTCTGGCCATCACCTTGATTAAGTTCAAGCCTGGTAGAAGCAATATGGCTGTCAAACACTAACCATACAAAACCCAGCAAAGGATCTGTCTAGCCCTGTATTCAGTCTCTGGCAACGGTGACTAGAAGATGCTGAGGAAAGAGTTTAGGAACAAAGCAAGCAAGCAGGCATTGCTATTTCTTATGAACACTTTCTAATTTGCAGCTCAGTGAACTCTTGAGCCAGAAGCACCGTGTTTGTTGGCATAGGACATATTATTGTAGGTTCTCTCTTTTAGGAAATTAGCTATTTGTTTTTCATAAACCCTAAATATTCACAACAAGGGGCTGTAGAGCTTGCTTACAAGCTATGTGTAAGTTAATGAACCAGAACCACTGGTTTGTTATGAACATTACATCTGCCCAATCTGATGCTCCTTATCCTTGCTGTGGGAAGCTATTTTACCTCTCTATGACCTTTATGACTTTAGCAACCTTTACTATACAGGTACTTTAATGTTCTCCAATAGCCAGAATTTTTCAAAGCACTGAGCAACACCACAATAAAGAAAAAGGATACATACAGAACTGTGAGATCCCTGACCTGACACAGATGCCGTCAGCTCCCAGACACCTCCTGAGTGTGAGAATGAGTTTTCTGACATTGGTAAAAGCTGTTATACTGCTCTGTTTTATATCACCAATGAAGTTTTTACTTATTGGTTTCCCAGTCACAAGAGAGATTACAACATTTCCTAGCTTCGGGTTGAATCCATTGTCATTCACATGGTGAAGCTAACCTGCCACATTGAGGTAAAACTCCCAACTCTATCTGCTGGTAATTCTACTTACTTTTTGCCCTGCTATGAATCCTAATGTATTGGCTTCATTAGGACTCTCAAGCAGAAAGCTCTGATTTATGGGGATTTTGAAGTATATTGCATTAGACAAAAGAACTAGGAAAGCTGGCAGAAGGAAGTGAACATAAAATTTATTTGGCATTTATACGTACATTCAGTTAATACTTCTAAAATTTCTTTCTTCGCCCATTTTCCCACATCCTAGATATGACTAGACATTGCCATGAAATTTTACATTGTTATCTGATTCTCTCACCAAATCATTAATAAGGATATTGAACAACAATGTTCTCATACTCAAGGGAATCCACATCGCATATTGTTGCTTTTGCTTCAGTAAAAGACATAAGCAGCCTACTCACTTTAGATCCCTTTTTGCCCAACCAACATCAGGTGCCCTTGCTGCTTCTGCTGCCAGCCTACAGTTCTTATTAGTAGCTTTTCAATAATTCCTCCAAGTCTGGCACTGACTGTGAGGCTTTGGAATGCTGTGGAGCTTGAGGGTCTGAAATTTCATCTGGGAAATATATGAAAATTCTGCTCTATGCTCAATTTGTACAGAATGAGGTTCTCTCTTCCCTGAAGTGGTGTTTGAACACAGTTGTAGATGTGTCCAAATAATCTTTCTTTCCCTGCTCCCCCTCCCCTCCCAAAGTTGAAATTATTTTTTTATTTCTTTGGCCTTGAATTTGATAAAGATCAGGACACTGGGAAAAGGGGAAGTGTCTCGCATACATACCAGGCTGCAAACTGGTGTATTGTAAAAATAGCAGCAACCGGTTATAAGTAGATTTGTACGAACCTGAAAGTCCTCAAAAGTTCTGAGAAGTTTGTGGGCTGTGAGGTTTTTTAAGGCTTGCTTATTAGTTTCCAAACAAGAAGGCATGCTTCCACAGAAATATTTCTCTATTAAAGATCTAATTATTGAAAAAAAATTATACTGGCATCTTACATTTAAAATATCAAAAAGTCATCTCTGTAGATACAAACAGCAACAATACTGGAACAGATCCAATGTTTCTAAAGAACTGAAGTTTGTTCTGGGGTCTGAAGAAGCCTCTGTCATCTTTTTATTCTGAAAAATGCCATGTTAATACTTTTGGATGGACTGACATTCTTCTGCTTCATCAGTTTCACCTTAATCTCTAGACAGATCTGGTCAAAAAAGTTTTCTCTCCTGACAACTGTCTTTTCTCTCTCCCTCTGTGGCACTTCCAGGATTCAAATATGCCACAGGAGGACTTTGCGAAGATATACTGTCATTTACCTAACACTTGCCTAGGTTGCTGAATAACCCTAAGGCACTAATGCATCTCACAGCTTTCTGAGTGTATTAGCAAGGTGTTAAGTCCACAAGAGAGGAACTAAGAAACTAGGCATAGGGCAGGAGGTGAAAGGAACCCAACCTTATTCCCACACCTCTAGATAAGCTAATAGCCAAGTAACATAAAACAGCATGCAATAAAAAGAATATATAGATATATATTCGTAAAAGCAAATGGAAAAGAAGAGGCTATTCCGTGCACCTTTTTAAAGCACCCTCAAGGAGCAAATGTAATATGTGAAAAGGCACTCCCTGCTCTTTACAGTCATATGATAAGATCCCTTTCTTGGTTTACAGACTAAATTAAACACTGTGAACAAAAATAATTGTAAACTCATTGGGAAAAATTAATGGAAGGGAAAGTTAGGTACTCGATGCAAGGTCATCAAGGAATAAATGCACACAGACACTGTTACCTTGCAGAAACGCTGAATTTAAATATTTACCTATTTTGACAAAGAACTCCTTCAAGCACTAAACTCTGTGCCAAAAGTCAAAGTTCCTACATAAAACAAGTTCTCACAACATCCAACAATTTACTTAGTCGGATATAGTTTATTTAGTTATCATCTATGATGTTGCATTTAATCAACATCCACATGAAAAGGTTAGCTCAAAGGCTACAACCCAATTTTGCCCTCAAAAGACAGCATATAGAAAAAACACAGTCTCTGAGAGAGTGCTGCGAGGGAAATCAACTTCACAGATCCAGCCACTACAGTAGGTCTATCGCTTCTGGAAGATGATGTTTCTGCATCTGTTAATCCAGCCCACGTTATCACTAGCACAGAGCCTCCTGCCCTGGAACACAGCCAGCAGAAAAGGACAAGAGCAAAAGCCTCACCTCCTCCTTGCTTAGAACAGGAAAACTTATCAGCATATTAGGCATTATGTGTGGAGTTTCTGCTATTCATGCTGGTGTTTAGCAAAGCTATCCAAGAAATGTATTGTGCTATGCTCACACTTTGTGGATTTGTATATAGTTTACAGTCTGATTCTTATCGGCACTTGTTTCACTCACTGTTATTAATAATTAAGTAAATTGTTGAACATTCTCTTCCTAGTTTTACCAAACATCACTGAAAATGTTCCTTTTTCTTCTACTTTTAGATAGAGATGAGCTTTATTTCATGATCTGGGAACATTCAAAGGCTATCTATCTGACAACAGACTTTCAATTAGTTTTTGTTCATAGCTTTATTTCAGGCAGACAAAAAGAAAAACACTCCAGCATACTGTTTGGTGAGCAAGAAATAATGGATTCCCAAATGAAAACAGAGGTTCAAATACTTCAAATCTTTATGCCTTACGCATTACACACTATAAAATACATCATTTCTGGAAATGTACTATTTGGAGCTATCTCCTCCCTACCAACCAGTTTTAAACAACATAATATTCCTTCAAATAACTCTACGGTTCTGTTAGTACACAGAAACACACTTGTTAATACTACAAGAATTAAAATTACCAAAATAATGCCCAAGTACAGCCTCTAGCTTTCTGCAACCACCACTGTGAAGGCTGGACTGGGTCTGTGAGATCATAGAACTAAAACAGAACTCCCTAGAAAATAAATTCCTTAGGGAGTATATTATCATCAGCCCTTTATGTTAAAAATAAAACCCCACTTACTCATCATCTACCATCACCTTAATCATTCACCATTGTTCTTAAGCATGTACAAATACAGAGGTGAACTTATCTAATCAAACACATACCAGATTTCACACTCAGGATATTTCTAATTCAGCACACAAGATACAGACTAGGCTAAAAAGGTTTTGGTTTTAAAAAAAGAAAGATATCTGGGAGAATGACATTTTTCTTAGAAGTGAAAACAGACCCAGTGGCCAAATTGGAAACCTTAGTCAAGCAAAATCTCTAGTGGCTTTCGGTGGTGTTTTGCTACATGTAGACAAAACATTCTGATCCTAACGCGTGCTGAGCACATCTGCTAAGGTGCTGAGCGCAGCCAATTACAGTCAGCTTGCCTGCCAAAGTCACTCTCGGTTCTGATACAGAAAAGGTTGGCTCAGGTCATGTGCATGTCTACTACCAGCCCAGCTGGGGAATACTCAAACACATGACTTTACCACAGATAGAACAAGTTGTTTCAGCACAGCAGCTTTAACTACAGAATGCACAGCTCCACGTGGCAGCCGTATTTGCCCATAAGATTAGCATTAATTCTTCACGCTGTCATTTTGTACTCAATTATCACATCTTATTTGCAGGATTTAGTCTCTGGATTTATATGTTATCATATTATAAGCTTTGGAACAACAATGATCTCATTACTGCCTAAATTATATCATCAAATTATCCTCCACACTCTTGTTGCTTTTACTGAAAGCTGTGATATATGTTGCAACTGTAGTACTTACTGGGGTCTGGGTTTCATGGGCTGCTTTTCCTTCCCAAAGTCATTTTGGAAAAGCACAGCATAAAATGCAAACAGGTTTGAATACAGTTTTAGCAGTGCATAGCATACAACCTGTTCTGGTTAAACTGCTTAGATGTGTGTTTGTGTAATGTCTCTTCAGGCAGCACTATGATTCTGACAGATGGTAAGTCTGACACACATGGCTATGAGTAAAAACTCAGTTTTGCCAAGAGGAGGGAAGGAAGGAGTGAGGGGGGAGTGAACGGAAATGCAACTTTTCAGCTCTGGAAGGCAAGTGATATCTTTTCCCATCTCAAATTAATTGCTTCATTATTAGGAATCTCTGGTGAATTGATTTAGAGCTCGTACCCTAGGGTATCCATTCATATTTACATGGTTTGATGCACATTATTAAAGCTACCTAGTAGCTTTTAACAGCAGTGTTTTATTTTAATACAAACCATGAAAACCACTCATTTAAGGAACAAAAATACTTTTTTATAAATTGTACAGAACTGTTATAGCCTAATTTTATTAATAAACCAGGACTTGTTTCTCTGTCCTCAGAGACCACAGCAATGCTCAGCTTACATAAGTCAATCTGTAATCAAAGTTGGAAGACAACCATCCCTGCAAATAACTCCTTCCTCATGGGGCCATCAGACAGGCTACATAATCCACAGCTGGAAATGTTCCCAGATGTCTGATGTTAATCTATCATGTACCTCAGAGAGACTTGAACAAAATCAGTACCTGCCTCCTCAGTAGGTTAACACCTTCAAAGCATTGTGATCATTTAATATATTTAAGATGCTTGGTATTACAGACAACAGTAAATTTAATTTCCTCAAGAAGGAAAAGTAGTTTTTTGGTTTCTTTCATGGCACTAGTCACACAGCAGAGAGCAGGGATTAGTGCAAACCACAGCCATGGTACGATCCTAAGGGTTTAAAGAACATTTTTTTACGTTCAAAACCTTTACAAATCTGATCTAATAAACTCCCATGAATGGAAGAAAGGAAGCAACACTATGCTACATAGAAAAATTGAAGAATTGTAAAGCAAACAGACTAAATGATATTGCAGAGAGTAAATTGGGACTGTGAATCAATAGTACTGGTTTCCAGTCCTGTGATCTAGTGTTATTTTTCAGTTGGTAGTTTTCAGAATTGGGAGGGAGCTCTATTAACAAATTCTGACTAATTTATGGAAGATGACCAAAAAAATGTGGTTAATGTTATTCAGCAAAGTGGACTGGTGACAACTCTAATAGAAAAGGCCTCACCTTCCTTGAAAAAGGTAGAACACCACAGACTGAAACCAGAAAGTTTGCTTTGATGTTTTGAAACCTAAAAGCAGCTGTTTTCTTCTAGAAAAAAAAAACCAAACAACCAACAACAAACAAAACAAACAAAAAAAACCCCCAGAAACAAACAAAAAAACACCCACACCAAAGCCAAACCAAAACCACAAACTACAATAAACATGCTTATCTACATAATTAATTATCCTATATCTTTAAAAAAGTTACATGCTCAAACCTAGCTTATCTATTTCAGCTATCAGGTGGGGAGGTAGAATGATATCATGACTAATATTTTTACATCACAAGCATGCATGAGGAGCTAAAGACTTCTCTGGATCCCAGCTACTAAGACAGCAAATATAAGTAGTAAGAACAACACTGTTCACATGCCTAAAAAGCCTCTATTGCTAAATAGCTGACTGTAGAGTGGGATTCCCTACATCTACTCCCTTTACTGTATACTACCATATTGACTCTGGGCTTGTGTGTGTGTATATATATATAAAAAAGAATACACTGCACATACAGCATGTGCCATGTGAGGAAATACACTGAGACAGACACCAAGATTAACAGTTTTTTTCGTTTTATCCATTTCCCATGCCAAAAAGTTCAGGATCTTTTTCCAAAACCAATGTAAATGAAAAATAAAGTTCATCACTGTGGTCACCTACAGCATGAACTTGTCCATCTTTACCCCAGGACAGGATTATTTTACAAATGTTATGGATCATAATTTTAAATACACAAGATATTTTCATGCCACTGCTTCCCATGGCTAATTCCTCAGGCCAGAATGATTTGTTGCTTAGATTGAACAGCCTTTTAAACTTAAATTATTTTAACTAGCAAGACATCTTCTCTTAGACTTAAATAACTATGTACTTTGCTTGGGAATTAATCTAATAGAGGTGTGGACATCTGATTGGTCACTTCATATTTAAGTCACGTAATGCTCCTTGTAAAGTTGTCTTCCAGTTCTCCCTAATGGAACTATAATTAGCCACTGATTACAATTAGATCAAATTAATACAACTTTAAGAAATATACAGCATGAATTATGTTCTAGGGAAAAGGTGATAATACTGACTTTATCTGAGTAGACATCTCAATTTCATGTGTGTGCCTGTGTTTTCATCTCTGTTTACAGCAAAGACATTGCTTATGTAAGTCATGACTTGAGTTCTGGAGTCTGACAGCTTCTAACATATGAGAAGTATAAGAACAATTTTGGGCATAAAAATATTCTTGCAAAACTGCTTTATGAATTCACTTCAGGAGTGAATCTACAAATTCACCTCTTCTGTCAATTACATTGCTGTTATCTGCATGTCAGCAGTTGTTTCTAGACACTGGACAGAGACTGCCACTCAACACAAAATTCAGAGTCACACTTCACAAAATGACTTAGGAATAAAAGGTTTTCTGATTTCCTCTGCAACATCAAGTTCATACTGCTGCATTTCTTTTTTTCATGAATACTGGAGCTTGATTTTGCTCTACACACTCATTAAGATGTTAAAATAATGTATACACATTAGGGATGTGTATGTTTCAAAACTGTATTAGATTGAACAAACTCCAAGACTGGTTTTTGTTGGTACTTCGCATGTTTTTTTTTTTTACTAAGATGTTTAACTGACAAAGAATATTTCACATTATCATAGGCCTACAGATGTAAATTAAGTAATATTTAGACATCATATCACAGAAGCTGATAAAACCTACTCTTGTCTGGCATCCTAGCTTATTAAACTTTTATTGCTTCCAACATCATATACACAAAAAATCTGAAAGCCACTGAGAAAAGACACCTTCTAAAATTGCCATCTTAGCTCTCACTGACCATTAAAGATGACATTTGCCCCTTTAAATAGAGCATTTCATCCAATTTGATTTTCAAATCCTAGCAATAAAATGCTCATCAGCATAAACAACAACAAAAAAAGGAAGGAATTCCAGTTATGAAAGCCATAAGTAAAGAGGCTATGACATGATAGCAGCACCTTGTATACATCATTTCAATACAATGACATTAGTCAATGTAATACTATGGCAAGATAGTTTTAGAGATAAGTAATTAAAATACAGTCTACATTCAAGGTGAGGAAAAAATATTTTGTCTGCAAAACGGGAAGGATGCAGATCCACTCTTGGTAGCAGCCCATGTAAGCAGTATAAATAAATCTCTACATTTTCAAAAAAGCTATTCCCTTATATAGGACCTATATAATTTTTCCTGTTAATTACCACCCTAGTAGTTTTAATATCTGCTGACAAGCAATAAGCTTATTAAGATATACAACTTGGAGGATTTCCCATCATCTTTCCACCTGACTGAACATAGTGACCTGAAGGAGAGGGGGTAACAATGACAAACTCCTGCCCAGTGCAGCAGGCACGTCCTCTCAGCAACAACCCCACCCTCCCAGGTGGCCTAGCATAACAGGCACAGGGTTCTAAAAGTGGAACTGGACAATACTGAGAACAACAGCTCATCTAGCTTAGAAGTGTCACTGACGTTAAGTTGGCCTGTGCTCTGCAGCAAAACTGCTTCCACAAAAGAAAAACAGGCAAGTCACTGTGACGGGCGACTCCCTTCTGAAGGGAACAGAAGGCCCAATATGCAGAACAGACCCACTTCTTGGGGGAGTTTGCTGCTTCCCTGAGGCTCAGGTTAAAGATATGGAGAGAAACTGTCCTACCCTGGTACAGCCCTTAGTTATCCATCTTTAGTTATCCTCTACGTCAGGGAGGTAGAGATGAACTCGCAAGGAGAAAACTCAGGGCAGTCAAGTGAGATTTCAGGGCCTTGGGAAGACTTCTTAAGGGATCAGGAGGACAAGTACTGTTCTCCTCTATCCCTCCAGCTGCAGGGAATAATGAGGGAAGAAACAGGAAGACCCATCAGACCAATACCTGGCTCTGAGCCTGGTATCATCCAGCAGGACTACAGGTTGTTGATCATGGGTGCTGGCAACAGACGGCGTCCACCTGTCTCAAAGGGGGATTTTGAGGATCTCAAAGGATTTTTTGCACAGGAGTTGGCAGGAGTCATCAAAAGAGCCTTAAACTAGATTTTAAGGGGTCAAGACATAAAGTCAGGCTCTCTACAGATAAGTCTGGGGGCAGCACATCAACATTTGAGGAATGGTGTGCTAGGGAGGTCCTTTGGTCTGCCATCTCAGTGGAGGTAGAGGAGAGAGATCCATGCAACAGCAAAGATGCAAGGGTTACTGATGGACTAGAAATTACAATAGTGCCTGGAAATGCTCAGGTAGGAATTATGCCTTCTCCCCCCCCAAAAAAATGTCATGATCAAGAGCCCAGCTCAAGTGCACCTACACCAATGAATGCAACATGGACAACTAAAATGGGGAGTTGGAATCCACTGTACAGTGGGAAAACTATGATACAGCTGCCATCACAGAAACATGGTGGGGTGATTTACACAACTGGATGGATAAAAACTCTTCAGATGGGATAGGCCAAGAAGGAGAGGCAGTGGAGTGGCCCTGTGTGTTAGGGAGTGTTTTGTCTGTCTTGAGCTTAATGATGGTGACAATAGGGTTGAGAGTTTAGGGGTAAGAATCAGGGGCAAGGCCAACAAAGCAGATATTGTGGGACTCTGCTGTAGACTGCCCAACAAGGATGAAGAGGTAGATGAAAAATTCTATAAGCAGCTGAGAGAAGTCTCACAAACACTGCCACTTGTTCTCATGAAGGACTTAAACTTCACATGTCTGCTGGAAATAATAGATAATAGAAATACAGCAGAGAGGAAACAGTCCAGGAGGTTCCTGGAGTGTGTGGAAGAAAACTTCCTGACACAGTTGATGAGAGACCCACCAATGGAAGGCTCCATGCTAGACCTGTTGTTAACAAGCAGAGAAGGGACTTGAGGCTGCTGTGAACACTGGAGGCCATCTTGGGCATATAGCAATTGTGAAATGGTAGAGATTTCAATTATCAGGAAGATAAAGAGAGGAGTTAGTAGAACTACCACCTTGGACTTTCAGAGGGTAGATTTTGATCTGATTAGGAGACTGCTTGACAGAGTCCCTTTGGAGGCAGCCCTGAAGGGCAAAGTTGCCCAGGAAGGATGGACATTCTTCAAGAAAAAAAACCTTTAAGGCACAGAAGCAGTCCATCCCAGCATACTGTAAGATAAGCTGTCAGTGAAGATGACCTGCAGGCAACTCAGGAAGACTACAAGGATGTCACAGGGTTATGCTGGGAGAAACCTGAAAGGGTTAAAGCCCAACTAGAACTTAATCTGGCTACTGCCATAAGAGTAGACTTCTTTCTATAAGTACATTAAAAACCAAAGGAGGACTAATGCAAAACTACATCTTTTACTGGATGAGACAGGAAACAGTGACCAAGGATGAGCAAAAGGCTGATGTACTGAACATTCTCCTGGAGAAACTGGCTGCTCATGGCTTGGATGGGCGTACACTTTGCTGGGTAAAACACTGGCTGGATGGCCCGGCCCAAAGAGCAGTGGTAGAATTAAATCTAGTTGGCGGCCACTCACAAGATGTTCCCCAGGGCTCAGTACTGGGGCCAGTTCTCTTTAATGTCTTTATTGATGACCTGGACAAGGGGATTCAGGGTACCCTCAGAAAGTTTGCTGTCAACACCAAGTTGGGTGGGAGTGCTGATCTGTAGGAAAGCACAACAGAGGGATCTGGACAGGCTGGATCAATGAGCCGAGGGCGGTGGTATGAGATTCAAAAAGACCAAGTGCTCGGTCTTGCACGTGGGTCACAACAACCCCAGGCAACGCTCCAGGCTTGGAGAAGAGTGGCTGGAAAGCTGCCCAGTGGAAAATGACCTGGGGTTATTAATTGACAACCAGCTAAATATAAGCCATCAGTGTGTCCAGGTGGCCATGGAGGCCAACAGCATCAAGACTTGTACCAGAAACAGTGTGACCAGCAGGAGTACAGAAGTGATCATCCCCCAGTACTTGGCACTGGTGAGGCCACAACTCAAATCCTGTGTTCAGTTTTGGGCCCCTCACTCCAAGAAGGACATTAAGGTGCTGGAGCATGTCCAAAGGAAAGCAACAAAGCTGGTGAAGGATCTAGAGAACAAGTTTTACAAAGAACAGCTGAGAAAACTAGGGGTGTTTACCCTGGAGGAAAGGAGGCTGAGGAGAGACTTTATCGCTCCCTACAACTACCTGAAAGGAGGCTGTAGCAAAGTGGGGCTCCATTTCTTCTCTCAAGTAACAAGCGATAGGATAAGACAAAACGGCCCAAAGTTTCACCAGGGGAGGTTTAGACTGGACATTAAGAAAAATTTCTACATCGAAAGCGTCATGAGTCACTGGAACAGGCTGTCTAGGCAAGTGAGTCACCATCCCTGGAGGTATTTATAAGACAGTGTAGATGTGGTGCTGAGACATGGTTCAGTGGTGACCTGGCAGTGCTGGGTTAATGGTTGGACTTAATGATCTTAAAGGTCTCTTCCAACCAAAATGTTTCTATGAATAATATATATCCCATTCTTCTACATAATTTCCCAGGAAAGCATAGGCATTTCCTACATATACTTCCAAATTAAAACAAAAATGCAGCTTTTCTTACTAAAACCCAAATCTAGGATATATGGACACAGAGTAAGAGGTAACTTGTTGGTCTAAGCAAACTCCTAGGATAATATGCACAAAGCTTCTTAAGTTACTGCAGGGCCTTCTTTCCTCTCTGATCTCTTTTAGTTTACTACTAAGAGTAAAGAATAATTTTGATCAAAAAAATGCATTACCACCCATGTTTTGCACAGTGATGAAATTACAGCCTTGCCTCACACAATTTTCCAGATGCCATCTTGAGTAGTAAAATGCTGTTTGGCAACAGCTATAGGTGCTCAGACTATATAATAAAAGGTTGTGCACAGTATGGAAACGAAGGCCACTGTAAATACCAAAGACTGTCTCTCTACAGACATTTGCACACAATCCTCAAATTCATTGTTTAGGGGAGTAGAGAAGAACACATCTCAACTTCAACACAAAAGCCTTTTCAGACCTTTAAAGTGAAGAAATACATTCACCTTGACATACATATACATATCTACATATACAGTAGCTGCCACATACCACGGAAGTCTGTCTTGTAACAGCTAGAACTCAAGCAGATTTTCTTCTCGTTTGTAGCTAAAAATAATAAAATGCTGCATTAAACTACAACCCTGTCCAAGTGAAATGGAATCATGCAAATCACTTGAAGAACTAGATCTGTATATTTCGCATCTGGGAGGACCCCTTTGTTTCTCTTTTCTGTTCTGTCTTATCTTTCTGAGCTTAAAGATCAGTTGAGTCTCTCACTGTCATATTGGCTCCACAGAAGCTTTCATTATGTTCTGGTTCTTATAAGTAACTGTTCTTCCAATTTCTCTTCTACCCAATTCCATACCAATATCCATCTCTAATGACCTGTGTGGTATGTTTCTCCTTTTTTTTTTTTTTTTTTTTTTTAATCAGAAAATTACAAGACTTCTCTCTTCCTTACCAGGAGTCAGGCTTTGGAAAATTTGTCGATAAGAAGGAATTCTTCATCATTCATCATCTTATCTTCCTTTCTTGTCCTCCTATTCCTTCCCTATGGAAGACATGCCACTTCAGGTGTAAACATCATAGATGTCACTACAAGAAGAAGATATTGTGAACATGTAAATTAGTGCAGTCAACAAGTTCTTTAATGCACAAAAACACTGAGTTGCTCTCTTATGGAGAGCTCATCAGTGATGGTAAATTCACTAAGCTAACTAAGTCTGTAAAGTTACACCCACACACAAAATGATGTTTATTCAATTTTTATAAAGTTCCCAAAATTAACACACTCCAGTATACTGTTAAATCACAGTAATAATACTGTAATAGTAAGGGAAATACATTTAAACAAAAATATCCAAATCTGTCTTATTGGAAGGTGCATTTAAACATTTCCACGTAAAGATTTAGCAGATAAAGTCAAGATGACTTAGCTCTTTCAGGCACAAGTCTAAATACCACCTGAAGTAGACTCAAAAAGTCTGGGTTTTATTCGTTAATGTACATTTGGAAAAGGTAATTCTAGCTGAAATGCAAACATGCAGCAAAATACACAGCAATATTAATGAATTATGTAGTCTCTGGAACTTTTAATCTGGAAAAAAATTACAGTATAAGTGAAAGATATAATGCAGGATCGTTTCCAGTCCCAAGTTTGTAAAGGATGCTCTAAGCCTCTTAAAAGACACAGTTCAATCCTTCACAGTTTAATGAAGTGTGAGTTTCTCACATAGAAATAATTTATTAATTCATAATCAGCCACACAGAGTTTCTATTTTCTGCAACATTTCTCTCTTTAACGAGACATGTTGCATTCGTCATACTGTAGTGGAAACTCAGAATCAAGTTTGGTGCCTTGAAAATGGTTTGACTTATCCATCAATAACTGACCACCACAACCACCACAAATAACAACAACCACACCTGATCTAAAATGAATCCTAATTTAATTCTGGTTGAAAAGATCAGGGGATAACAACATAGGGTTTTTTTGCAGTCAAAAAGCAGGATAATTACTTCAATGAATAGACATCTGTTTCATAATAGTGCAAAATCAGAAACATGAAGACTTTGCATTATTTTGTTTTCTGGTTATGGTTGAAGGAATAATGTCCTGAAATGTAGAGACACAAGTCTCTAGAGAAAGGCCTCTGTCAACTTAAAATAAGTAGCTGTACAGGTGAGATGAAGCTGAAGGTGCCCAAATCATACACAGACCATAATGACACCCTACGCATACAGTTATAAGATAGTTAAAAGAAAGGCAATGTAATATTCAGCCACCTATGAACAAACAATGAAGAGGAAAAAAAAAACATGGAATATAATTATCAAATGAAAGCCATCCACTGAATTCATGCTGGTCACTCTTCTGCTTCAAAGTGTTTACAGCCAAAGAGAGACAGGAGCTCAAGATCAGAACTATTTGATGGCATTCATATGCCATCAAAATAAGCAGCAGCTAAGTAGTCATTCAGACGCTATACAAAAAAAGACAAAAGCAAGCATATTAAAGATACAAGAACATGAACATGAAATGCTGAACAGCAGCAGGACAATGAAAAAATTTTATAGTGCTTTACGGAAATTTTCCCAGGAAATTCATCCTGAGACTTACTTAACCTTAATAACTTCATAATGTGAACTGTGCATGTGTAATTAGGAGATGGTGATAACGACCTGAGGTTTCAAATCACTGGCACACAAAACTGCATAAAATCTCAATAAACAATTTGCAAAACATTCCATAGACAGTTTACTAAATAAATATTTTTCCAACTGAGCAATAAAACCAGAAAGAGAGTTTCACTGAAATCAGAAAGGCGTACATTTGAAGTTTTCATCACCATAGGATATTGAACTAATACAGTCCAAATACAGTATATGTTCAACTATGAAACAAACTAATGCCTGAAGTCCTTCAAAGTTAAGTATTAAAGGATAAAGCCAGCTTATGAAGGAATTTAAGACCATAGCATAAATGTGCCTCTCCATACTCTTAACAACTTCAGGAAAGAGCATTTTGACAATGAATAAAAATTTCAAGTTCAGAAGAAATGAAATCTAGTTCATAAACACAGATTTGGTACTTGACAGTCACTTCACAAGAAGCAACACTCCAAAAACATCTAACAGCAGTTCAAGCATCATCCAGGACTGATTTGTACATCTTGAAGTTGTGTGAAGACTAAAGCATTTTCTTGAATAGAAGAGTATCTGAACTCTAAACAAACTGAGCAAACATATGCAGTTAAACCTGGTGGAAAAGGAAGTGGATGAACTACAGCCACACAGAGACCAAAAAGAAAAATGTGTTCTATTAAGCACTTAGTCTGTTGAGCCACTAAGAATGCTAATTACTCCCCAGTGTATGATAAATTGAAATAAACTCTTTACCCCAAACTACCCAGCATTTCTTATGCGCCAATGACAATTTTTATCAACTTCCTTAATTGAGACCAGCATGATTGCATGAACCAGACTCTTTGAAGCAACACAGAATTATTTTAGTCCTCCTTTTATGCATGGCAATAGTTTTGAAGTTATATTAAAAAATGCACTGTTCATAGACCTGTCAGAATATAAGATTTTAACGACATAACTTAACTGGATTAAAAATAAACTTGTCTACATTAAATAGAAATAAGAAACAGCAGATAGGTGAAAAAGCCCCTCTACATTAGGACCACTAGGAAATGAAGGGAAATATGGGGGGTTGTGGAGAAGGAAGGAAGAAGGAATCTCTTGGAACTCTGTAATTCACTGAGTGAGGAGTGATGGAAGGAGGAATCCAGTCAGTGTGGGGTTCCAAATTTCCAAGGCTTCTAGGAAAAGACAGTTAAACTGTTACCAGATAATACCCAGAGCATGAAATGGTCATCTATCCCACTACCCATGCTTCCCTCTCCTTTACAGTGATGACAAGTTCAAGGAAAGTTGATCAGTGTCACCTGAAGTAGTACATATCCTTTTAATTTTTCAATATTCAACCAGCTATACAAACCAGCAAGCAAGGAGATGGTGATGTTAGTCTCTAGCCATCTGCTTTCTGTATCAGTTTAGTCATAGAAAAATCCAGAAAGAAGAGACCAGTAGCCAGCATTTGATAACCTGGTGGCACAGGAGAAATTTTGTTCCTTTCACATAACCTGGTTGTGCTATGTCAAATTATAAATCAAATAGAGATGAGTGAATGCAGAAAGCTACGTCTGATTTGAATCAAGAAGCAACTGTTCTTAACTACCTCTAATACATAGAAAAATAAAAGCAATAGGAATAACAGCATTATGTCATAATCTGGTAAATTCACAGTTCAAAGTGCACATATTCAAAGTAATACAAGAAAAAATCTAGAAAAATATCTACATTGAGATTTATATATTTATTAATATCATTCGAATCTGAAGAGCAATAATTCCTTTGTGTGGATCTTTTCCTAAAAACAACATAAAATTCAGTCAACTTATTCTCTTAAAACTGATGAGATTAAATACAAGTAAGATCTATTTTTCTAGTTTCTAGTTAACTCTTAATAGTCAGTAATTCAAAAGATATCCTTGCACATAGAAATATGTGGTGGGTTTCAGTGAGCACATTCAAACTAAAGTTCTTTTTTGTCATCACATTCTGTAGCATTAAGCTGCTGAAAAAAACTAAGTTTCCTTACATCTAAGTATTTATATATTTCCTCTCTACTATGTCTCATTGTTTGATTTTCACAGATTCTTTTATGCTTGATTTTGTTAGCCCTGTAGCCAAAGAAGCTAATAAGAGAGAAGAGCCTTATGACCATAGAGAAAAATGAAAACAGCAAAATCCTTTTGGATTACACTTCTAATTAGAATCTAGACCATAGCAAAAAGAAGCCAAGAGCTTGACAAAAAGAACTGTGGAAGACATCTGAGACTATATAAGAATACAAAAGAAATTTGTTGCACTACCTTTTCCATTCATCAAAGCAGCAGAAAGTAACAAACCTAATTAGAATGAAAAAGTGGCATATTTGGTGTCAGTGAGAGAAATGAAAGAAAACAGAGGCTCCCCTGTAAGCCAGAAGATAAATTCTGTCTTGCATTTTTGAATGAATCCTCACAAGCACGTGAGGATTTGCTTGCAGTAACGTGTCTGATTAGGGTTAATTACCTGTCTATATTTACAATAATGTGTTTCTAGGCAGATTTAGTACTGCTTATACAGCACCACTAGCTGAATCCACTTGCTCAGAGACATGAAGAAATCATGACTAATCAAACCCCTGATGTGCATCAGGCACTGCACCTACTGTTTGTTTCCTGGGCTAATTTACAATGAAATCTTGGGAATCGTTACTGATGCATGAAAACACTGACATGTCCTTACAACCAACTATTGTCTGCTTAAGTAGGCACCAATATTTTCTCTGAACTTGGGAATTTTATGCAGGTCAGAGAATTTCAAAAATGCTGTTTTCTCTGTAAGAGGCAACACATAGCAGCACTGTCATAGCTATGAGTGGCTGTGTAGCACATACTAAATGGCATCTGAGCTTTTAATGTGAGAATTTTCACAGTTTGCATCTAATAAAACACCTGTTAAAGTTGTACAGGATATCCCTGAAAAAATGGTACTGGAACAGCTTTGGACCTCTTTACATGGTGCATAAAAAGGAAACTGTTGTCACACAAAAATAAGCCATCAAAATTAAGTACTCCAGCAGAAATACATTGATAATAATGTGAACTGTAGAATTAAGAAATACGAAATAATTTAGCCTGTAGTTGTGATAAATTATAACAACAAAATAAAAAAGAAAAAAAAAATTGCATTTTTCTACGAAAGCTAAATACATATCCAACCAGAACTAAACAGCCAAACAGCAGTTTTATGACAGCTGTATCAATAAACCTACACAGTTCATGGTCTTAAGCCTGGTGCAACATGGTTTCCTTGATGCATCTTAAAAAGTAACAGGATGCCCTTCAGAATCTTCTCTGCTTAGTATTAGCAACTGAATTACAAACACCGATTTAGAAACCTACTCCAATTAAGCATTTGGGACAAGTAGTGTATTGACAAGCCTTTTAGCATGATTAAGACTGAAATTGAGGCCTCAGGACACAAAAGATAACACAACATTTGTCTTCTAACATTTCTCCAGAAGCTGTTCACCTGACATGTCCAGTTCCCAAAGGTGGCATAAATTCTACAGGAAAAAAAAGGAAAAATATAAACTGTGAGGAAAGGCTTCCTATGGAGGATTGCTCCTGAGAACGTTTAAGGTTGTCAAAAGATATACCATTTGACTCCTATCAGTTTTAAAAACAGTATCTCAGGATAAGAAAAGAGAGAAATCTCATTCTCTAAGAGAAGAGAACAAGAATAGGAAATCCAGAGTTAAGTATAAGCCACCCTCTAAGAGCACTGGGGGAATCCAACGGAAGCAAAGGGAAGGCAGACATTAGGGGAAAGTTTGGACATAATTAAATGAAGCACTGACAAAGTCAAATATATTTGACCAGACCAAATAGAGAGAGGAGCACTGACATATGGCCTGGTTTAACATTAACTGTGACTAAAAGGGTAAGATACAAACTTCCAGGCCTTGCAGTCAAAGATGACATAAATGACAGGTTTATAAAATTATTATTTATAATAATAACAAAATTAAACAGTCTCAAAATTGGTTAACTTTCAATATTTAAATGAGTCACAGAGACATATTCATCCTAATTGGACTTTTAGTTCTTAAAGCAAGTATACTAAATATAGTCTCGGTCTTCAGATTCTAAATACATGCCCAGATATAATCATGATTAGGACTACATAGTTACATAAATAGCAAGCACAATTGCACATAAATTATTTTTCTCTTCTGACAAGAATTTTTGAGAGATCACGTATTGTTAAGAGGTAGAATGGGAGGTACCATCAAAATTTTACCATCTAAAAATCTTCAGTGAAGTTACTTGAGAATTAAACTAGGGTAACAAGTCATTTAAACTCCAGACCTTAATTCCTTCTATATTTCTTTTACTCATGGATTAAACTATTTCACAATAGAGAGTCCTCTACTTTCAAAACCCTACTGATACGGTATGAACTCCTGATGTGCTACTAGTGTTCTTCACCTGCATATTTACATTATATAATAATTTGTTTCATCCAAGTATTATTAAAAAAAAATAGATTGCTACAGCAGTTATGGAATTCAGGCAACCACCTGCAGCTACACCAGGAAACCACTTTTGAAAACAATCAAATTCATTTTTTCCATCTTCCTCCATTTTTCAGTTCTGTCTGCAGTCAAGACCAGAACTACCTTCAGAATTCCCAGTCACCTTCTTGCACACTTATATCCAATGTATATCTTCTTGCTCCCACTTTTCCTGGTTTTCATAGTTTTTGATCCAGTTGTCTCCACTTTTTGTTTTCTTCTCTAGTTCTTCATAGTGTCATTTTACTCAGCTTTCCAATATTTAAATGTCCCCTTTTAAGTTTCTTCTGCAAGTTTATTTTACCCTCTTTTTTTTCTAGGTAGTTCATGGTGCTTTCCTAAAACTGCTCCTCCCATAAAATATTCCAATTTACAAATTGAAAATTGAAAGTTGAAAATTCCATCTTATTTCTTCTTTTGCTTGTATTATTGTCTGGTAAAGAGAAAAAGGGTGTTCTTTTATGTGGTTTGATATCCAATTTTGCCAGAATGAAGGAACATTTTTCCAAATCTGTGCCAGTATAAAACTGTGTATCTAGAAGCATCAGTAATGGAAGCGACTGAGCGAACAAATGTAATTTAAAATAATCCCAACAAACTCATCTGCATTCAGGGATCATTTCACTGCCATGTCAAAAACCATTCAAGTTTCTTCATTTGTGACAGGCTGTGTTGAGAAAACACTCTGGTCTGCTCATCAATCTCTCACTTATTTGCAGGCAAACAATCTGCTTCTGATCACAAGTGAGACCAGACTATTAACCAGACCATACAACCAATACATTTAGGGCCAAATTAAACTTTTTCTCATTCTCCACAGTCGTTCTCCTACCTACAGGACAAGAAAGAGATCTATCCCTGGTATTTATCTCCTACTTCCTGTACATCTTGCACCAGCAGTCAAAACCACTGAAATATTCTCCATTCAATACATTTTGTTATAAATTTGGGGATTTAGTAGATTTTTACATATATAAATCTACTGGAAAGTCTACTGTAGAGATACTCTGCTTACATATGCATATAATTCCATACCTAAGATTTTTCCCCTTCCTTATGAAACTCAAGGGAAAAAAAAAATAATTAAAAAAAAAATCCGTGTTTTAAGACCTATTCCTACTTTCACCTCACTCTGTTTAATGACTGAAATAATGACATTTCTGGACCACACTTCTGAATTAAAGTTTCAGACTCTTTTTCAAGACTTTCAGGGTGCTTAACTCTGATCTAGACTGAAAATACATTTTCAATGTCTAGGCAGTGTAAAAAATATCAAGAGCACCTCAACACTTTTGGTCAGTTGTTCAGCCCTAAGAGTCTCAATCCCAGCTATTCAAGTGAGCATGGGACAAAAGGAAAATCTGTGAGTGGACAAGACTCAGAAATTGTTAGTCAGGATAGAAACCACTGTACTTCTAGGACATAAGCAGGTAAGGATCTCCCTCTCCCAACCTATTATTTCTTAAAAATACCATACAACACCAGACCATGGGTTGTTTGAAATGGTAATATTCATGCTATATACATTCTTATAGCACCAAACTAATCTTTTATTATCGTATTTGTCTGTGCTATTCTCAACATTAAACAAAACTATTTTTTAGGTCTTTATGTAAAATCTTGGGTAAATCACACAGGTAACCTGCCAGCCCCTATCTAAGCTTTTAATGTCCAATGACTTGAAGGGTAGCAGAATTTAAACACTTTTAGGGATCTGGATCTCAGTCTCTCAGTGCCCCCAACTACAGATTAAGAATGCTCCCCACACCGACAAGAGAGATACAAGAATTACTGGGCACACAAACAAAACTTTCTCTTCCCCTCCCCAATTGTCAAATGAAAGCACAAGAGTTCTGGGGAAAACAACTTCCCTACTGATAGGTAACATTTGTACTTTTCCCTGGGAAGTATGCTTAGGCATGAATCTAATTGCATCATTGTCAGGAGACATGCAGCTCTTGACAAACATACTGACTGCAGGACTCACTGTCTTGGCAAGCACACCAGAAACTGAGCCAACCATTTCTAGAATTAAAAATATATGATGAAGGTAGCATGGGTTCTCAAGTCCATTAACAATCCACATGCGCTACAAAATGGTACAGGTGAAGGAGTGTGTACTCTATGCTTCCTCTCAGTAAATACTTCATATGGAAGTAAGTTGTTCTGAAATACAGAATGCCACTATTTTGTATCTTCAAGACGAAGCAAAAGGAAAGCACCAATTTGTGAAAGTGATGACAGGAGTTTCACAGCCTCACAGGGCCCAACCTCTATGACAGCTCCAGATGCATTAGAACTTGAACTCCACCATTGTTTCCCAAGAGAAAGGAAATTATCAACTGCAGCCTGCAAACTTCACATACATGGAGATTTCAGTCATATCCCTCAAAAACAACAACAAAGAAAAAGCCGAGCAGGTGATCAGGATACTTCCACTTAAAAGCTTTATCCTATTCACTCCCATCAGGAGCAGCAGCTTTTACTCTCACCATTTCCGTTCAGTATGATCCTGAATTCATATTGTTTATCCTTCAGATACTTCTGAAATTTTGTACCCAAACTGCTGCAGCCACTTGGCAGTTCAGACAACTTTAAGCTCTGACTAGTTGTACAATCTCAGATAGGCTCACAATCCGTATTTGCACTGCTGACACCTCCAAGGTGCTAAAAACCCATTTTCTTTAATTCATTTCAAGATAAAACTGAGTCTTGACATGTCCCTTGAAGCTAATCAAGCCTGCACTCCAATCTGCTTGCAGCCATATAGTAAAAACCTTTACATTTCCTTGTCATATGTCCCTGAATGACAAGGATCTCACACTAAGTATTAGACTATGTCAAGATGACTAGCAGGTCATTTTTGACCTTTTGATCTGAGGCTCAAAGCAACAGGAAAGAGTCTGGACACAGTGCCCTTAAAAATGAAAAACAAGCATCAGATTATCACAAAAGTTCATTTTCTAGTGAAGCCAGGAGCTAGATTCTGAACCTGGTAAGACAGAACTATAGCCAGATAGTTCAGAGGCATAATTTATTTTCTTGCTTTAAGTACACCATGAGAACTTCTATTGTTCAATTTTCAGTTTATTCAGATATAAAATTACATTTCTTATTTCTCTATATAATTGTCAGAACAAAAATAGTGGATCATCTAATTTTAATTATATGTTGGAATTTTGGATTAACTAAACCATTAATCAAGAAACTAGGCAGTTGCTTGACTTGGTACCTTCCTTACTGTGTGCTGAGAAACTGGAAGAGAAGTCTATCTGGAAGGACTACAGGCCAGACAAGAAGACCA
>JANIJG010014529.1:0-34816 GCA_024611175.1 Megaceryle torquata
CCTGCTCTCAGCAGGGGGGTTGGACTAGATGACCTCTAGAGGTCCCTTCCAACCCAGACATTTCTATGTTTCTATGTAACAGCAGATCTAGGCGGGGTGAGCCTTGTCAAATCAGAAGCTGTTCTGAGCACATGCAGAAACAGAAGTTTAGGGCTTGGGAGACCCTTTCTTGGCAAAGCTAGAGGATGTGAGTGCTTAACAAAGTCAGATTCCACACTTGAACTTGGAACCTAAACTCTAAGTCTCACTTCAGAGATAAAAAATGGCATTATGCACTTGAGCTGTACTCTTCTATTTCTTTCTTTTGAAAAAAAAAAAAAGGAAACTGTTTTTTTTTGGTGGTCCTCTAGAGCAATGGCCAAAAAGCACCTTGTAAGAGGTAGGGAGTGTTACCTGTGAAAGGGGTACTAGCTGTTACCTGCTTTACACCAGTGGCAAGAGATTAGCTATCCTGGGGATTATGAAGCACTTGCACACTGTAACAAATGAGAGAATGACAAGGACCTCAGAATTATGTAGATCTGCTTTTATTCTCATACAACACAACCTGAAAGGTTGAAGAGGAACAGAAAAATAACCTGGAGGGAAAATAGTGACGTTTCCTTGAAGCCTTGAAGAGAGACAATGGCAGATTCTGAATGACACTTATGACTTCTTAGGAGCAAGTTTGCTTAAAATTGGAAGATAACATAAGCATAAACAGATCAGTTTGTAGACAGGAGTAAAATTATGGTACTTCCTAACATATTATTAGAGTGACTTCCAGTGCTTGAAAAGTTACATCTTAAAACAACAGACTGTAAGATGAAGGAGACTGTAGAATTCTCATTCTACAGAGAGGGATCAGATGCCCTGAGATGTCAAATGACAAAGCAAGAAACATAAGAATATGGCCTGGATAAACTGGGAGTTGAACACCAGTGCCTGGAGACTTTGAGTAGGTAGCTGGACTGCTCTTCTCCTGCAAGCTTTCTTAAGTGCTGAATGGAGAGGTGTGTGCACCTCTTCACAAGACATGGCTGCTAACTAGAAGATCACTCTGGCTTGTGAGAATTTTACTAACAATGTTCATTTGCTGATGTGCATGGATTTTTGGCAGGCAAACCAACAGGTAACCCATGGATATGGTTAATTGTAATGCCTCTGAAAAAATGATAACTAGTGATGACCAAATTGTTAGAACACTGTCCTCTGCATGCATACTAAAGTCAGGAAAAGACTCTCAGGAAGCAAAAAGAATGTGGCTGAAGACTAAAACCATCAGAAGGGGTGTCATTCAGAGAGCTAAAACACAACCACTGAAGTAGTTTGGTGACCCCAGTAGCAGGCAGGCAGAGCTATATCATGAAGAGCTTGCTTAACCCTGGAACATGTCACTCCTCCAGCACAAGGATCTGTTTCAAAAACTGCATGTCATCAAAGCGGCTGCTAAGATGAAATTCCAACTGTTAGCCAAACACGTGCTTCATAAAAAATGCATTCAAAGCACAAAACCCAAACTAAAAAAAAAAAAAGTTCTCACTGTCGTTCCATAATGTTCCTTAAGCAGCAGATGGGAAAAATAGTTGCATGCAAATCTTAATGAATGAAATCCAAATTGCTATCTCCAAGTTTTCAACTCAATGCCACTGGAGAGGTCATTCGCCACTGATACTGTTCAGTTTATTGGCCCTTTTTTTTTCCAGACTTGTGTGCCTAAAGCACTCATTTATGACAATGGCCTGATTTTCACAGCAACCGTTCCCATATGCTCCTGCTGGAATTGTAGTTCTCGGAGTCTCTAAAACAAGCCTGCGTTTTTGAGTGGTTAAAGATGGATTTTAGTTGTGTAACTTTTAGGCATCCTATATCAGAGAGTTTATGCCAAGTGGAGAAAGTTACAGCAGATCTCAGGCAGTTAGTAAGTCCTGCCAAACCCCAGGGGACAGCTTATTAATCAGATTTTATAAACTGAAAATTGTGTCTTTGCTATCTGTGAGTTGTATAGTCAGTCAGAAATCTTGTCAGGCGTGAACACTGCAACCAGCATTGAAAACAATTGTTTTGTTTTCTTTTTTAAATGGCAAATCTCCAGCCAGCTGGACTAAATGTGTTAGGCAGCCCTAATGTGGACTGGCCCCCCTGATGACCACAGAAGCTTCTGGTACCAAAGGAGAGCTCTTTTTGGGCATCACAGAGAAATGATGTCCTCAATGGTAGCCTGCTGACCAATATAAGCACCAAGCAACTTGGTCTTGATTAACATTTTGCCAGTCAGTGTTAACTGGTTAAACTTCACTGGTTCTGCTCCACTTTGGGCATGCTTTTCTTGCTTTGATTTGGTCTCCCGACTTTGCAGAGCTGCCTTGGAATGTTAATGAAATGCTATTCAGGAAGTTCATGTGGTATTCACATTATTCGGGCTTTCTATGTTAAGTAGGCATAAATTTCAACCTGCTTGTCTTGTTACTTTACCAAGGGTCCGGGAATTTTTATTTGCACTTTATTTTCCTTCTTTTGTCAAGGAGGGCAAGACAGATGTGCTGGTATCTGCTTCTTATAAATAGCCAACTGCATCTTATTGGCCTCACGAGCATCAAGCTGTCAAGGTAACAGAGTGCCTTATGTAGATCCATTCAAAAGTAAGTGATGAAAATGGGACTTTGTTTTCAGACTTTCTTGGGGAACATATTTGCCAAACTGGGACAGTTTGTGCATGCTGAGCTTATTGTATAGTGAATAGATTCTATATAGCCTAAGAGAAATTACATTTTTAAAACATGATCTCTGATTTATCAGGCCATTTAAGGCATACTCTCAGAGGTGCCACTTTGGTGCTGGTATCACAGTTCTGGGATACATGCTCCTGTTACTGCCAGTTAGCCACTATTCAGATAAACTTGCTGGCCTTTTTTGCTCTCATGCCATTCCATCACATTCAGTACAGGTGAGGATCTACTCAAGGCTTCTTGTGTGCTGAGCAAATCAAAATCTAGCATGCAATCTCCCAGCTTTCTGGAAGAAGAGTTGAAATGTGGCTAGCACTGCTTCATGTATTTGACAGGAATCATGTGTTCTGATCATTAAAATAACACTACCTGATCCAATATACGGCTTTTATTGCTTGGGTTTAAAGCTGGCTATGGTATAGGTTTCACAGGCAGTTGCCTGGGTCAATGAAGTGTTGGGAGAAGACAGTGCAGTCATGACCTACTGCTTGCTGTTCCTGTGTTGGCAGTTTTGAGGCTTATGCATCTCTACACTGAGATCTCTATCCAGCCCTTTTCTATGGAAACAGTGTCACAGCAAGAAACTGCATTTCAGAACCCTCTTCTCTTGACCTTCTCCATGGCCAGAATCAGACAGCCCCAGGCAGATCCTGCTCTCTGGCCCTGGAGTGGCAATATTCAGCATTGCCTCTGGAAGTAAGGGGCACAGTTACCAGACAAAGAGTACATCATCTTTTCAAACATCCATTAAAACGCAGCAGTGCCACTTGTGCATTGGCTGGCTATCATGAGAACCATCAGCCTTGTTTGTATTTTGAATGGTGGGCTAGCATCTTTTCCTTGTCTTTTTCCCCTTAGAGGAATATTGTTACACATACATGCCTCAACTAGAGCAGCAAATTAAACCACTTTCTTGCCCAGGTACCTGTAGCTTTGGGGAGACAGAAAGATCTACCCTCAAGAGTCTGTGGAATTTAAATCACTTTCAGCAAACTAGGAAAAAAGCGTCTCACTTGGAGTGGGAAAGACAAAGAGAAAGGTTCATCTTTTCACAGAAATACGAGGACCTTGTAATTTCACTCCCTTATGAAAATGAAGTCAAAGAGATACAGTCTCAGTGAAGAAGAGCAGAAGCTCTCTTGAACCCACTGGGCTAGCATCCCCTGCCAGCAATGATTCAAATCCCAAATATTTCACTATTTTAAGCAGACTGAGGTTCCTATAAGCCCCTGACTGTACCGTTATGGATAAACACCTTGTGTTAAAATCCAGAGAACAACGGTATGCAAGAAATGAGATGTATGGGAAGTACTACATGCTTTCTTTATAATTTACCTGCATTGTCTTTCTGATGATCAGGCATCCTTGTTCTGAGTGCCAACTGGGTCATGTGAGGTAAAACATCTATTGAGCAGATTTTTCTCGCCAGACATTGGCAGCAAGAATTGATTCTGACATCTTTTACTAGACATTAGTTTCTCGTTCTCTGGCTCTGGCTCACAAATGTGGTTGCCAAGAAGCTTTGGCATTCTTTTATAACTAGTATTATTCAGAGTTATAATTTATTTGAGCTCCTGTGCTCTTCTTGTCTTGACTGGAATAAAATAAAATCCAGAGATGTCACATTTCTTTTTATGACCAAGAAAAATACTGTAAATGTAAAGAGGTAGAGGGGACAGAATACCCAGAAATAAGAGTAGAAAGATGGAAGTTTTAGGAAATTAGATTGCTGTAAATAGCTAACACAGGAGTCTTTTTGAAACAGTCACTTTGAAATGAGGTATCTCATACACCTAAAAGGGAAGGACAAATGTGATATTAATACCACATAACCATTTAATAATAATGAAGCAGCTTTGCTTTTAATATCTGTGCTAGAACTTACTCTATGAGCTGTCAATTCCATTAAGAAATTGTGTACAAAGATTGAAAGATGAGGGTTTAGTGGAAACGTGTTTCTGCAAAAATTAGTTCCACGCTGATAAAAAAACCTTGAGACTGTGTCCTTAACACAGGCCCTCAGTGGAAATAGATTTAAGATTTAGAAAACTTGTCTTTTAACTAGTTTTGCCATTAGTGTATGCTGTTCTTATTTTCATTCTGGTGGTACAATTAAAAAAAAAAAATGACATAACTTAGTTAATTAATGTCCCTATTTGTAGGACTACTTTTGATGCCCCTCTTTGTTAATTAGATGCATGATTTAAGGCAGTTTTCACTACCAGTTTTGCATGTTACTGTCCATGTGATCCTGATTTGTCTATCCTTAAGAAAACCTTCTTCTAGACAATCTAGAGTTCTTAAATTCTCTAGATCATGCAGAAGGCTGACTAAAAGTATGGCACAGATAAATGCTCTACTTATATTTGTTCCAGATCTTTTCAAGTATCATTGGACACAGTCACCAAAAGCTGTTTGAATCCAGGTTGCTCTGTATTTCAGTCAAAATGCTTTGATTATGACAGTCTTGTTGCCTGTCTATTCAAGAATGTTTTGAAGGCACAAAAAGCAAGAAGTCGTTGCAAAGAGGAGATGTATATGCTGTTTTTCACAGTGCACTATGGCAGGAAAAAAGATGGAGACTGGGAGAAGACACAGGAAAACTTTCAAAGCATCAAGTTATTTCAGTGTGGAATATATGGCATGGGACAGCAACAGAGATTTCATGGAACCTTTTTAGTATCAGGATGGGATTTTTTCCATAAGGAATAGCTAAAGTTACAGTAGAGTATAGCACAGCATAGTACAGTACAGTGTTCATTCTGGCCTTGACAAAAGGTAGACTAAGCAACCTTCTCCAGGCCCTTTGTTTTTATATATGTGTAGAATTGCAAGGACAAAGAATATCTACATATTGTAACTCAATCTGAATTTATTACCAGGCTTTAAAATATTGTCATGTAGCTCTGGGAAGTGTGGATCACTCAGTTACATAGCTATTTTTATCTATACTCACTGATTCCTTAACAAAGTACTACATATTGAAAAGCATTCTGTTACCCTGTACAAACTAAGACAGACGTTGACCAGACACTGTTATTGTTCCAAGGATTCAGGTTCAGACTACCAAGGAATACACAAAAGAAAATGTTATCTATATAACATTTTAATTACAAAATAATTTCATACACTAACAACGTGCCCAGCATGCTATTAAAGACCAGTTTTTGATAAGCCTAATAGTGGATAATTAGAGGCACATCAGTGAAGCCACATATTAAGACAAGAATTATGCTTAATTAAAGACTGCAGAGTAAATCTTCACTTAACATACTTTATGTTTACAAATATGAGGGAAAAAAAGGAATGTACAGCTCTTCAACAATGCTACTGATAAAATTATTAGCAGGTACTGTGGTTAATACAAGCACTATTTGTTCTACAGCCTCAGTGGGACAAACTAACAACAAATAAGTTTGTGTCATGCCTCAACACAAATCTAGAGAAACCCTGCTGAAGTTAATTGTGTATGACAGGATTAAATTTGATGCAAAACCAAACTTTGGCCCAGTATTGGTACTAAAAATATAGCTGCAGAGGGAAAAATAGGAATGTTTTTAACAACTTAACATTTATTGGACAAGGAGAGGTCTGAACAGTGCAGAATGGAAAATGGCAAACATCTTTCATAAAAATAAGAATTGTCCCTCTTTCACAGGCCTGGATAGTTTGCATGTGTGGTACAAAAATGTGTAATGGAAACCTGGGAAACAAAGAAGTCTTTTCAGGCTGAGGATTCCAGCTGTTCGCAGACTGTGGAAGAGAAAACAGACTTTATTCAATGTCTGCAGATGTTTCCAAACTTTCATAGTTCTAAAATTTAAATTCAGTTACCTAATCAATATTAAATATCTGAGGGAAAATGTGTTGCCCATTGGACACAGTCTAGGTGGTGAGGAAAACAAAGGATTCAAACATTCTCAGTCAGAAAAAGCTGGTGGCTCAGAGGCAGCAGCAGATGAAAACAATGACTGGAGACAGCTCGTGCTGGAATGATAAATGAACATTCATTTCTCAGCTACATTGATGCAACTCTGCTGGCTTTGCTGGAGTGCAGCATAACTCCGGTGTAGTTTACCTAGTAGGCCTGTTCATCTGTAAATAAGGACAAATTCTGTTCAAGCTTATATAGTTATACTCTTTTAAAACAAAGTAAAGTCAGACGAGAAGGGGTTTGTGTGACACCCTTAAAGTACAAAAAAATTCCTGGAAGAGGAAGTGCAGGAAGTTGTACTAGTAAGCGATCATATAAAGTTGCACCACAGGAGCAGCGGTGGGACAGAATTGTCTTTCTGTTGCAAGCACTACGTTTACACTCTCTCAGAACCCCATGTAAGTCATGTTTTGCTGGTGCTATGGCTCAGTCTTCAGGTAAATGAGCAAAACTCCCAAACTTCTGCTTTAATGGGGCCAGGATGTAATCCTGTACTTACAGGAGTCACAGCTGACAAAACACCATCAGCAGTGTGTTTTACAAATTTGGCAGCAAATGTATATGCAGCCTGAGACTGTAACATACGGATTTTTGGTGTCCTCTCAAACAGGTATTAACTTTGACATTTTACAGGCAGTAACTTCACATTTTCATATAGCATCACCAATATCAACTATTCCTGTCCTGAAAAGGCACACACAGAAAGAGCAAGGCATCTTTTTGTCTGACAGGTAGACATATTTTCGGCTGGAGTGCTTAACAAGATCCCTTTACCACATATCCAACTTCTGCATGCAATCTGTTGCAATGTCTGTGCTGAAGATTGGTATCACTATTTCCCTGAAAATAATTTGATCCTTTAAGCCTCCATTTCATGGAAACAGATTGAGCAAATACCTTTACTAAATTATTCCAAGGACAGAGGAAGCTCCAGTGTTAAAAGGACCACCTACCCCTACCATGCTAGGCTGCATTTTGGCATAGATAAAATCCTTTCCTCACTACCATCTCACATAATGACATTAGCACAGAGATGCTTGAAAAACACAGGAACAGTGGCAGACCTTCTCTGAATTTGGTAAAGACAGAGATAAGCTGGTGTCCTTTGCAATTTGTGAGTTTTCTGGTTACTGTTATTATGGAAACTAAGGAAAATTCAGACTCATATGCTACTTAATGACTTCTAAAAAGGACCAATTACTTTATGTGTTGAAGCCTCTGTTTAGGTAAATAGCTGTTCTTTGGAAAACCAAATTCTCACTAGAATGAATCCACAATTTTTAGCATGATCTATATTAGGTGGTTCAGTAAAACAATACAGGCTTACTTGGTCTGTTGTTATAGTTTAATTAAAATGTTCCTAATTTTCTTCATGTGTATAAGAAAAATTAATTCAGTTCACACCTATTTGCATTCAGAATTCAAACCAATACTATACTGCTGAAGACCAGACTTTGGTAAATGTATTTGTTAGAAAAGAATGGATTAAAAAAAGACAATGTTTCATTGTGCTGGTGGGGGTTCAGGGGAGATTAGATGAGGAGAGAAATCAGAGCATACTGTTCTGTGTACACAGAGAGGCAGGTAGTTTTATGCAGATAGTTTTTAATGATGGTGAGAAGCATCTTTCTACCACTTCATTGTATGAGAGGAGTGAAGCAGGGTAAAATTAACAGTCTGTTCAAAGTCCTTTTAGAAAACTCAAGCTGCTAAGCCTGTGAGAAGCAGGCTTTAGTTTGTCTAACTTCAAATGTGTTCCAAAAAATGCTATATTGTAACTAGAAAAAATGAAAGCTTTAATGCTTTTTGGAGAAGGAACTTTTTTTGCTGTGTGTTTGTACCATACTGTGTCCCTAAATAGGGCATCTATTACCAATCTCCTTTCCCTAATTGTGAACATGAAAGCATGTAACCAACATCACCCCCCAAATCCCATTACACCACATCAGTCCAAGATTTTTTCACAGTCCTGCCTGTGTGCATGTATGTATTACTCTCTGAATAAAATTTACACTCAATTTTGTATTTTCTTTTTTTGAGAGAATAAGAAAAGCACCACAACAAATTCCCTGTCCTGCTGATGTCATAAATGGCTTTGTACTGCACATGACCCCCAGGTCCCTATGACTGAATAACCTCTGTCCTGCTGCCAAACCCAATTGAGGTGAAATTTTCTTTCATTTTAGTGGGATCCTTACTGATGAAGGTGCCAGGGACTGAAAAGCCTGCTGTGGTTAAGACAGCAGCATACTTTGTTCATTGTACCTTCCAGATCTTAGAGACATGTTGATTTGCTTCTCACCTCAAATGGCCTTTCTTACATCTCATCTTCTGACACAATCTCCAATTCCTATGCATTTTTTTGTCATTGTTTAATATCTTTTTATAGCGTGATTAGCTCAAACCCCTCCCTTCCTCACAAATCTAAATTTTCTTATTGCTTCACTGTCCAGGGTTGGCACAATTATTTCAAATGATCTACTTTTCAGATGATTCCCAGATCATTCCCAGACTGTGAGACAGCCTGTTTATGTGATGGAAAGTACCAGAGGTAACCTTATACTGATACATTAATTGTTTGCATGAGTGAAAAAAAAATAATTTTACTTTCATACTCTGCACATACCCATGCTTCTGACTGATTGTATCACCCTTGATTTCCTGTACTCTTTGCAGAGTGCCATCAGCATCACTCTGTTGAGTTCACTTCTTCCCCCTCACCTCTTCACTATGGACTATGCTCCCTGAATAGGCCACCTTACTTTCTTGAAAACAATGAGCTAAGCAGATGGCATAGTTACTATCTCAATATTCTTGTGGACAAGACAGGAGAAATGCAAGGAAGTAGAAGGTTAATGACATTGAATGGAGAGTGAAATGATGCAGGTGAAAAAGAATGTACTGAATCATTGTAGGAAGTTAAAGGACATAGCATTTATACATCTATAAGCAAAAATCATTATTAGCCAGCCATCCAAAAATCCTGTACCTGTCTGTGCCCTAGTTCCTTTATTCAATATTACAGCATGCTCTCTCTTGCCCTTTTTTTTCAAGAATATTAAGATCTGTGAGAGAGGAGCAACTCCTCTACTTGTCAGAAGCACCTTTTCACACTTTTGCAATATTTTGTCCAGAAAGTTGGGCCCAGACACTATTGTTGTTAAAGCAAACTGGGAATCTCCCACTGCCGTTGACTGAAACTTTTGTCACTGGGTGTCTGGAGAAAAAAAATTCCTCATTTTTCTTTTGTGGTCTTGGCATGCATATTTCACTCTTCACTTGAAACCATTCTTCTCTTATTTTCTACTTCTACTATTCTCAGAGCTAAATTTAGTTTCTCGCGATATTTCTTTTCTGAGACTAGTGTGGCTACTAACTGCCTCCACCTTGTCACTCATTGCTTATGAATTTGAGAAGGAGCATCTAGGAAGTGAGGTACTGCAGAAGAGGATGAAAAAGATAAAGCTAGAGATAGACATAATAGCAGGGAAAGCCATCCTGCAATGGAGCAAAATGAATATCAATGGAAGTTCTATATTAAGCGTATGTTTCTAGGATTTTTTAGAAACGAAATTGTAATTGACAGTTACCCTAACTCTTTAATAAAGCAAATTAGGACATTTGGAGGAGCCTGGCCATGAAACACTGTTGACATTTACTTAGATGTTTTTCTGTGTGGACTCAGACATTTGAAATCTTTCTTTGATTTGCATTTTAGCTACAATTTTTTCATCAGTCAGTTAATTTTAGACAATGCTTTATAAATTACATACTGAAAAGGCAAAGGAAACAAATTTGTCTTGATGGGGGTGAAGAAGCATTTCAGATCTGATCGAAAGTTCTAGTCCAGCTGGCTTCAGCCCTGTGGTGCCCTATGCACTGAACAGCTTCTCTGTGGTAAGGGGAGGGAGAAAAGAAAATTGGAGAACAAACTTCAGCTGAATTAGTCATAACAGCTGAATTTGCACTTTGTTCAGGGAAACATAAAATGCATCATTCCATTAACTAGTACAATTCTAGACTAATACCATCCCAACTAACAGTTGTGTCTAAAGATTCAAAAGGGCTGAATATATTGCATTTATAATCTGTAATATGAAAGAAGAAAAGAGATACCTAATGCTTCTCCAGGATGACTTTGTATCTTTCAAGTAACCTTGCTATTAGATTTTATTAAAATAGTCTTTGTGTCTTTTCTAACTCAGATGACTTTTTTTTAATTGCTTTCTAAACGATAACGTAAGGAATCAAGATAATGTTAGGTTTTACATGGTTAAGCGCTCTTACCTCCCACAGAGTTGTTTTGTTTCACTCCAGCCTTGCTGGTGACACTCTTATTACAAAGAAACAGCACTGTAAGAGAAGAGGTAGCTTAAAGGTACCTGAAAGAGTAAAGTAAAGCATAAAATATCTTGCTAAATGAAATCAGACAAATCTATCTGTGCATGTCTGTTTTATGGACCACTTTTGCCTATGAACTATGCCAGTTTTTGAGAACACACAGATTGCTCCACTGAGGGAGAAGAAGAAATTTAATTTGTTCTGCAGTAGGCAGGTTTGGGAGACAAAGTCAAGTTAATGCTTCATACCAATGCTTGGAGAACAGAGTTAGCAGCTAGTGTGATGCTAGATGAAGGAAAAAGCCTTGAAGCTAAAAACCAAACAAACCAGTACTCCAAGAATTCTTTCTTGAGGTCAGTTTTGTCAACTTTGTGCTGTCAACTGGGAGCAAACAGTTCACTGAATATACTTGAACTGCATGAAAGATGTGCAGTGATAGAAAAAGTTTTCTACACTTTCCTGATACAAATTTTATGACACAAAACAAGGTCTTGAAAGCAAACCTCTGTAGCACTGAGAAAACTTTGCCCTCCCAAAATTTGCATGTAGTTGCACAAACACCTGCTCAGGTGCTAATCAACAGAATTGCACCTCACTGACAACAGCTTTCACAGGAACATTTTATTAAGCTGGGTTTCAGTGCTCAATTTTGATGCCCCTGGGGTAAGGTTGCACTTTAATCCCAAACCTGAAGTAGAAAGCAGTGCTCAATTGCAATGCTGCAGTGGTACAGCAGAACTATCTGGAGATTTCCTTGCTCTTTATAAGCAATAATGACAAACTGCCCCACTGATTGAAGTAAGCACTGTAATGTTTAAAAGAAACAAAAGAGAAAAATGGGCAATAAAATAGTCTGATTTTCTGATTGTCACAAGCCAACAGTAAGGCTACAATATTTAGGTTCTAGTTACTGCAGAGGAAGGATAATATCCTTTCCCTCCAAGAATTAAAATAATAATAATCCTTGCTTATAATATTTGGAAAACATTCCCTCAAACAATTTTCTTTTCATCCAGCTTAATTTTAAGAAATGTGGGTCTGAATCAGACTTAAAAATTAGTCAGTCTGAAGTGCATAGGACACACAGTGCTGGGACAATATACTACTATCTGTGAGAGCTACAACTAGACTTGGGTGTGTCTGAAATGAGGCTCATAAATCCAGCTTTAGACAGTTAAATAAGTGGCCTGATTTTCAAAAATGCTTATGACCTAGCTTCTCCAGCTGACCTCAATAAAATGTGCACGTATGTCTGTGTGCATGTGTGTGTGTGTGTTCAGTACTTCAAAAATAAAGCCACATATTTAGATACTTAAAACTAGGCATCTAAGGCTCATAAACATTGCCAGTAATAATTCTTCTGGCTTCACCATGGGGAATAATACACAGGCTGGATTTTAAATACAGGTGCTTCTGCAGGAGAATAAGCAATGTGAGCAGAGGGACCTGATGTAACTATTGGGTTTTTTTTGGTTCTTTCTGAAACAGTTACAGAATTGTGGTTTTGAAAGATCATCACTGCCTTTCCTACACCTGAGCAAACAGCCCACAGTAAAGCTATCTCAGAGAATTCTGTGCCTCATCCTTCTGATCAATGTTTAATAAAACCAATCACAACACATTGCTACATGGCTTTGCATGAATAACATGTAACAACAGCAAATGTTTCCTTAAAATATTTTTATAGTAATCATGTTTGAAGGAAACTCACCTTAAAAAAAAAAAAAGCCTATTGATATTTATACCTTCTTTAGTTTCAAGTAGAAATAGCAAGTTATCATTTTTTAAATAGGTTTCTTGTTTTACTAAAACTTCATGGACTGCAATATATACTGCTGGGGAATGATTGACTGGTTCTTTTGGAAAATAATTCTGCTCTAAAACTAATCTTTGAGCCATCCTTGTGCTGAGAAATTTACTCAGTGACTTTTAGCTAGCAGCTATACAAGTCTGGGTGCTGTGGTACAGTTCACAACTGAAAGGAAAAATACACTTTTCTAATTGAAAGTAAGAAAGAAAGTGTCTTAATCATGTTTGCATATTAGTTCTCTATGTGTAAAATGACCTGCTCATGTCTGTGTGTCAGTTGAGCTTTGGGATAATACACAATGGAAAACACTGTGCTTAAGGTTAAAAACCCAATGTATTCAGGCAGAAGACACTTGCTTGGCAGAACCTGGCAAATACTGACCAGCTCTGCATCACACTCCCTATGCAACTTCAGTGAATAAAAGTCAGCAGGACCATACAGACCAACCTGGCTTCTGCTTATGTTGAAGTTAGAAAACTTTTTAGCTTTATAATGAAAAAAAAAGTCTTCCAAGAAAAATAATGAACATTTCTAATTTTATACTTATAGAATTATTTCACTGGAAAAAAATACGTGAAGCCTAAGCACAGGTATCCAACAACAGCTGTAATCAAGCTTACCACAAAAGGCATTTAAACTAATAAGCTAGTGTCTGCAAAACTCATGTTTCTTTGATTTTGTCTAGGGAGAATGATGCTTGTGAGAAGCAGGCCAGTATTCTCTTTACCCCTTACATACTACACTTTCTTATTACACCCTCTTTTCCATGCTACATTTTCAGATTAGATCCACTGACAACACAGAGGTGGATGGGTCTGTTGGAGTGTGCAAACACAACTGGCCTGCTAAAGCAGGGTGATGTTGTGGGAGGTCAGGGTCTCACTTTTAGTTCTTGCCACTGTCAAAAGCACTCAGCTCCTGCAAAGCACCGGGCCCTGTATGCTCAATGGGATCTTTAAGACACAGTCAGAATATAACCCTATGGTTATATGGATAGATCTTATTGTTTCTGCTCCTTTTAGAAATGAATAGGGGACTTGATATGCAGTGTTATTAGACATTTTGCCCAAGGCTAAGCAAAATATCAGTGGCAATCTGGATGTTGGATGTGGGAACTCCTGCCATCTGGCCTTGTTCTCAAACCATTGGCCACACAACTTATCCCAGTGTAAGAAATACATCTTAAGTGAAAAGGAAAACAATGTGCAAAGCAGCCAGGAAGGTAATGAGTAATATTAAAAAGGCAGCTCTAACAATAATATTTTTTAAATCAAAGCATCCAAATGAAGACTGAAAGAATAATTGTATTTTTTTTTAAACATTTTCAGTTGTCAGGAGGGCATTAGTCTTCCTGAGTTGTAGCAGCAGGAAGTCCTTCATATGGAGTCAAATGTCCAGGCAGCCTGGGAGGATCCCTGTGGCAGTGAAAATAACATCCTCTAAAGCAGACAAACAAATGAACCTTAGAGAAGACCCTGAAAGTCCTAGGAAGGGACTTTATTCTTTCTAGGATGGTGGTGAATCCAAGAGGAAAACAGGAGAAATGTGAAGTCATTGTCAAAACAAAGGTACCACAGTGGACCTTTCTACCATAAGGTAGAAATACAAACCCTCTAATACCAGAGGATGTTTCATCTCCCATAGATGCCTTGAAGTGTAAAGCCATATCCACATGGACATTTTCACTTTTGCCCTCCTGTGCCATGTGTTTCAGGAGGTGCAACAAAGAAATATGTGAGAACTGAAACTGCACTGTAAACAACTTTCACCAAGCAGACATAGGGGAGATTTTCATGTAGCAAAATAAGAAAGATACATAAGCATTTTACATATGGACTAAAGCCTGAGATAAGTTCTATAGCAGTAGGGAAAAAATGGGGTTGCCACTGGGTTAGACAGAACCAACTCATTGTACAGTTTAGTCCCTTCATGACTTCAGTTAACTTAGGACAGCAATAGCACAAATGAATACAGCCTCTCTGTATATACATTAGAACAGACAGTGTTGCTTTAGCATTAATAAAAACAACATTTTCCCTTTTAGGTATGCTGTAACAGAAGCTCTCAGAGCAATCTAACTATCCTCTGGGCATTATTGCCCAGAAATAATTGCTTTCTGAGGTTCTTCAAAATACACACTTTCAATACCTTGAAAATCTACTTCTTTAAAGCTATTCTTTCTTCATTCATGTTCTAAAGTAACACCCCACATACTCCCAATGCCAAGTCTTTGGGCCACTCTCTTGTCACATGTTTGTCTGCTTCAGACTTTCAAGACTTAGAGATGTTACAGACTTACAGAAAGCAATATGGAATTAAAAAAATAATGTACCAGTCATGTGACTGCACTAGACCTGGATCCAATGTCTCCTCAATCGATGCTCCCTTTTTCCTGCTAGAACTTAAACAAAGTATCATCTCTATTTTACATAGTCTCTGAACAGCAGAGTGATAGAAAACATGCTTATACTGACAATGTATTAGTTTGAAACTGCCCATTTGTGTTGCTCTTCTCTAGGTATCTGGGTTTAATCACTTTTTGGTTGCAGGATCCTGGACTAACTAGAGTTCAATTTAATTCAATCTGATACAGCCATTCATCTTTCCATATATAATTACCTCCAAAATGCAAAATGTTAGGATAAAGGTAATTTAGAAATTACCTCCTTCAAGACTGAAAAGAAGGCTGCAGCTACTCAAAAAAGGGAGGCACTTTCTTAATAGCAACATTTATTTTGCACTGAATGATTTTTTTTTTTTTTTAATTCTGATTTTTAGAGGATGCAATGGGCATTTCTTTTTAGTAGAGAGGAAGGGATGTATTGGACATTGTCAGTAGGAGATAAGACATTTAAGATCTTCAGAGGTCTTCCTCTCTCCAGCATTTTGAAACCTTCAAGTTGGTACTCCACTGGGACTCTACGCTTCCCATATTAGTGAAGATTCAGGCTACTTTGCCGTCAGGAGAAAAATCCAAGGCATGCTGAAGCTATCCTTCTGCATTTTTGGAAGTAGGACAACAATCAGACAGCCCAAATCTTGACTGATTATTAACACAAGAAAATTATGGTTCTGTAAGTAAGCTATAAGTTGCTGGTATAATAGGTTTGGTGTATTATCTGTAAGTGTGAAGACTAACAGACTGCAGAGCAGCTACATCATCCCGACGTGGAGTTTATAAGGGGCTTTTGTCTGTAGATAAGTAATTGTGTGAGACTCACTAATGATGAACAAGGCAAACAGGTACACTAATAGCAGAGGCTGAAAGACATAAGATGGACTAAAATAGGAGTTTCTTACAACCTGCCCCCCTCTAAAACTCAGGTCCCTCTGACTCCAGTAGAACTGTGGCTGACTGGTGGGAAAGCAGAGTACTTCTCCAAAATCCACCCCAAAGAAATCACCCCTGTCACTTGGTGCTCTCACATGGTGGTGTCAGTGCCCTCACAGGGACAGTGTGGCTTCCTGCTCTGTGCAAAGCATAGTGCCCACAAGTCTCAAATTCTGATCCTGGTTACACTGTGGGTAGTGTTTGGGGTAATCCTTTGCAGGCAGTTTACAGCCTGTATTTCAGTCATGCCATGTGCAAAATGGAGATAGGATGAGAGATTTAGTTTGTGAAACACTTAAGAGTCTAAGTCAGAACAAAATCCAAACGAGAACTACATTTTATTACTAGAAATAATATTTTCTTCAGCTCTATAGGAATGCCATATTACTGCAGCACAGACCCTCTTTATTTCCAGAATTATACAATGTAATTAATTCTTTCACTGTTTTATTTAAGGATACTTCTGGCAAACCTCTCAGGAGTTAAGCTTTCCAGGGCCCCTGCTATATTGATAACATAATGTAAAAGCCTGAATAAATAGATTTCTTTTTATTCCCCTCCCACCAATTTGCTAAAATAACGTATGTGATTGGGTAAGAAAAGAAAATTACATTTGCTGATTTTTCTCACCATGCTACAGCCAGACTGGGTATAACAGGTCATTGTTGGGCAGAAGAGATAATTTTAAACTAATTGAGTTCACAGTGGAAAAGTTTTCAACACAGAGAAGTGAGAAAACATAATTTGAGAAAGAACGAGCTCATTTCTAAGGATGGAACAAAGGTTGACTGGGACAGCACAGTTGGGTTTCTGTTTTATTTTAGGACCTGATATCTGTTTAAGTAGTTGAGGCAATTGTAATGGTAGGTGTCCAACACAGCAAAGAGCCAGATCCTGCAACAAGAATTAAGTTGCTAATGTCACAAATGATGAATATCCTCTCAAGTTCAATACGTGTGTGTGGAATCCTTGTTTCACAGTTATATGGACTGATGGTTATCCTTTCTGTTGCGCTAAAGAAATTATGAAGAATAAGGTGGGGCTTCTCAGCTTCAGAGTCCAGATGAATGTGAGTTTATGTCCCATACAGAAGATGGCAGAAAATGAATCCCTAATACTGATCTTACTGGTTTTATCTAAGAAAAGCTCTAATTGGGAATTGAGTGCAGCAACTGAGACGGGGAAAGGGCCTGCTGTATCCATTGAATTATGCTTAGGTTGTTAAACTGTCATAAAGTAGAATCTCAGTATCTTCCTTATGGTCAATTCTGAACAATCTCTGTACCTGTAGCCTGACCACACCACTCAGTTCCTCTCAACCTCTCCCTCTGACCCCTCAGATACCCTTTCTTTAAAAAGATCTATAGACTATGCAATATTAGCTATTCTTAGGTCAGCATTCTTAGGACTGGCTGGGGGCAGTGGATGGACCAAGGCCTGATGAAGCCCTTCTCTGATGCCTTGGGCAGCCCCTACCACTTCCAGATCCCAACCCTTATGGAACAGAAAACCCTTGTTGCTCCCTGACAATGAACTGCAGATATTTCACCTTCCTTTGGCAAAAGGACAAAGATTAGTGCAGAATAAAACAGAGCATACATCCTATGGGAAAATTCTGCTTTAATAAGATTATCTCTAGATATTTATCTTTTAGTCAAAAATCTTCTCAAGGAAATAAAAACAACTCCTTAATACAAATCTAATGAGTATTTTCAGAGTACAGTTTCACAAATAAAAAATATGTCAATTCATATCTATGTCAATAACTAGGACACCTACTCCTGCATCACAGAGATATTTGATGTAAAGAGGGAAGCATCTTTTTAAGATCCTGTTTCACTTCATGATTAGATATTATGTGTGGAAATTACACAGATGAAGAAAAGCATTGTTAGAAGAAGATGGTAATATTGAACAGGTTCAGAGAAAAGAGATACAGATAAAAAATGGCTATGAAAAAAAAAAAAAAAATGTATGGAATTTCCTACACTTCCAAAGGGGACCCTTTTCAGAATCTGTATCTCCTGAAAATCAGATTCATTTAGAGTTCTAAGGTGTTCTGTCCTCCTCCCAAACTGAGAGATGCAGCATTGGCAGAAGTTTTTCTAAAAATCTTGCTTAGTATATTTTTTGTTGAGGAGTCCAGTAGCCTGGTTAAGAGCTCTGATATATTTCAATGTAGTCTGTCCCTCAGTTTTGTGGACTTCTAATTTGTGAGCAGATGCCAGACAGAGCAAAAAGGCCATAACCCTTTTGTCTGCTAAGAGGAAGCCATTTTTCTACCCCTCAGTGCAAAGAAGCAGCAGACAAGTCAATGCAAACCTTGCTGGAGAACACGGCAGGACAGAGCCCACAGGCAGGCTAAAGTAAAACTTTCTGTTGTTCCTAAGATGTGCCCAAATTAAAATAATAATAATAATAAAGTCATTATTGCTTCAACTTTAGAGATGCAGACTGAAATACACTGGAAACACTGACCAATTCATAAGCGTTGCTTTTCTATTAAATGCGAGATGAAAAACTAACCAACTATATAAAATTATTAAGATCATTGTTTGCTGGAAAAGTCGTTGCCAAAGAAAAGCAGTCAGAAAGTTTCACTTCCAGAAACACTAGCAAAAAAAGATCATATTTAGAAGCTGGTCTCTGTTAAAAAGTTGGAAATCAAAGTACTGTTTTGAACTGAGTACAGCTTTTCTCAAGCTTTTGACAGACGTGACTGGCTTATTACTGCAGCACAGCTATTATTTAAAGGCTTAATAAAGGCTTTTTTATCTAATAGATTCTACAGTCAAGTTTCATGATAACCAGAAGCTTGTACAGATGAGGATCTAAATGATGGACACTGGGTTCAGTGTCTTGCAGGTCAGGCTGTGTGGTATTAGTCTCTGTGGAGCGAGCTGAGTATCTACCTGTTTGCAAGACCGCCTGCATGCCTCACCACAGCCGATGCAGAAAGGTAGTTGCACAGTATTTTTGCCTGAGGGTGGATTACTGTCAGAGACTCATGAATTGCCAGTTAACGCATGGTCAGTGATTTTTCCTGACATAATGAAGGGAGAGCTTTATTGGCATGCTGGTCTCTCTCTCTGTTGTTTCAGACTCACATCTTCATACTGGTGGGCAAACCTCCCATGCTTCTGTTTTGAGTTTAGAGACCCATCAGACTATTTTGAATTGGTGAACTTTTTCTTCTTGCAATTTAAACATCTTTGTTTGCTTTTCCCTCAAGGAAGGTTCGATGTGAAATAGAACATGTCTGTTTCTAGCTAAACAGAAACATATTCCTGGTGGTTTTGAAAGAACATACCCAAAAGATAAGCGGGTACAAGTGGTCCTTGTGTGCACACACAGAGATACACACACTCAAAAGGCCTCCTCAGGGTTGGAGTCAGAGTGGAGATTGGCAGGAGGAAAGAGAATGAGAATTTGTATAGCTCTTAGATTGTCATGTGAACCTTAGGTGGGAGAGCCATATATGGTATTTACATTGGGGAATTACAATTTCCTTGGCCTGCTCCCCCCTTATCCTTCCCACATTGAGTTTGATTCTCTTCTCCCTTTCTCCACTTGTTTGCTTCACATACTTGAAGTATTTCTCATTTGGTCCAATGTCCATCAGATGACCTTTCTATAACACATGATGTGAGTTAAGAGCTACATAGTCTGTGCTTTCATACAGTTGCATGGCATGTAGGTAGCATCTATTAATATTTTAAACATGTTGAAAAGAGGACTATGCTGGAGCCAGATCCCATGGCTTGGCAGGTTTCCGTGCATATAGAGCATTTCACTACATTTATCCTCTCTGTTTTTCCAATGAGAAATATGAACCCAGTATTTTAACAACCTGTCTAAAAGGATCATCTCTGACATCCCAAAGCACACCTACACAGTGGGTCTATTCCATAGGGAGGCAGCAATACCGAAGGAGCCCTGATGGAGACAGTGGACGATAAATTTCTACAGATGCACTGTAATATAAATACAGCAAAGTAAAGTTAAATGCACTCCTGTCCTTTCTTTTCAGAGGTACCTCATCACAGAGCAAGGGGAAAATAACCTAAATCCTTCTTGGCTCTGCTACATGTGGGTTTTGAATGTGCTGCTTAGTTCCACATGCCCGGTGATCAAAAAGATGGCAAGACTTTAGAGAAGCAAAAAAATGGCTGGGAAGAGCAATACCCAGAGGAAAATAATGATAACATATAAGCTGCTAAAAGAACAAGAAATATTTAAACACAAGCAGTGAGACGGGTATATTAATATAATATGTGAGATAGAGGTTAAGATTACAGGAAAAGATAAGAAGAGAAAATTTAGGTTGGGATTAGGGAAAAGTTCATGAGATTGAGCTTTCTCTGTTTTTCTTTAATAATTAGATTGGCAAATGCAGTAGTGAAAACCCTGTCATTTCAGAGAGTTAAAAAGAGACAAGGAAAAGCATTATCAGTATGCAGTAAGGAATATTCTTCCCTGCCAGGAGGTGGAATGAACTATTCACTGGGATGCTCATTTATGCTATTGGAATTGCCAAAGTGCCAGAAAAAAAAAAAAAATCAGTGGAAGGTGGAGGCTGATACTTCATTTTAATCAAAAAGAAAAAGGAGCTAGGCCTATTATCCAGGGAGAAACTAGTGACCTTCCTGATACAATGATGGTGAACTCAGTCTACGGTGCCTCTGTAAGTGACATTCAGAGGGAAAATTTTAATATTATAATTTTATTATTACTCTTAAAAAATTGTATAAGCCTGTGTATACTAGCACTTGCTTCAGGAACTATTGACAAAAGAGCAGAATATTCTCAGAATGATTTCAGTTGGAAGGGACCTCTGGAGCTCGTCGAGTCTAAGTCCCTGCTAAAAGCAGATCTGTCTTTGAAGTTAGAGCAGGTTGCTGAGGATCATATCCAGCCAAATCTAGATGTTTCCAAGGACGAAGATTTCAATGTTTCTTTGGGCATCTTGTTCCAATATTTGATCTCCTTCACTGTGAATTTCTTTTTCTGGAATTAAACCAGATTTTTCCTTGCTATCTCTATTCTCCTGTACCATTAAGCTAGCCCTTGAAATGACAACATAGCTATAGGAATTATAAAGTAAATTATAAAGTAATAATAAAGCAAAGGTTACAACACAGTAAGGATAGATTAAGGCACATTTTAAGTTTAGCAAGTCTTTACAACAATTTGCCTTCTTCCAAGACCTTTCAGCTATTCCGAGTGAAAACTAAACTGAAAGAAACTTTTTTCTAGAATTAAAACTCCTTTCTGTCTGACTGTATGTCTGCAATCATGTGTGACACAGCTTGTTTCTTTTAAAGGCTTTCTCTGACATGGAGAATGTAGCAGTGAAAAAAAATAAATGCAGAAGAAATGGTGCACTTAACATTACTGTGAAGGCATAACAGTGTGGCGTGGTGACATTCAGGTAGCAAGCTTCATCCGTTTGTAAGTTTCATTGACTGATTACAATAAAAAAAAAAAAAAAAAAGAAATGAGACAGAAAGCGTACACTGAAGAGTGGTAATGATTATGAAATTTCCTACTGAGACAAGTCCTAGTTTTTGGCTTGCTGACCTCAGTTAAATTGGTCTGTGGACAACCTAAACAACGAGAAGCACCCAGACAAATGTCAATATTTGAAGTGAGGGACCAACAGGCATTTTGGACAGAAAGCACATTTTCTTTGGATCACCCACCTTTTTCGCTTAATGTTGTCCTGGAAGAAATTTCAACAATGTATATTTTAAGTGAATATGTACGTGTCAGGATAGGAGCACAGGTCTGTCAGAGGGATCATCCAGCAGTTATGAACAAGTCCTGTCTTTTCTACAGTCTGAAAACAGAGATATCCTAAAAAAAAAAAAAAAATTTTTTTTTCTTTTCACACTTCTTTTGTGGTTGCTCTGACAAGTGTTGAAATAATGTGTTGATTCCTTCTAAATTGTCCCAAGACATTACTGTGTGAGCTGCAATACAAAGGTTTTGAACATCTTTATGTATCCTTGCTCTGGTTAAAAATACATCAAATTGTTGATTTGTCTCCACTAGCCATGTCTATGTCTCAGAATTTCTCAGTCACACAGTTCATATATTATTGCTATCTTTTTCTTCACTTTAGTTTGCAGTGAAACAATCCCAGGAGCTAGGATGGATAATTTTTTCAGGGTGCTCACATGGAATAGCCCTGTTGTAAATATATGGAGATCACACTGGGAAAGCCTTTGCAATTTTAATATGTATTCATGCACATCACTCACTGATCTTCCCTAAATGCAGTGTCAGAATTCAGAATCCATTATTACCAGTCTGTAGATTTAATAAAACTTTCACTGCCTAGTGACTCTGCATGTAGTCAAACATGGATATTGTGCTATATAGAATTCCTCATAACATTTTCTGTTGGTTATTATTACCATCTTGTCTGTCAGCTTGAACACCTGCTGTTTGGGGAAGCAACTGCCAGTTCTGACATCTGAATGCAATCTGGAAAATTATCACCATGCATCACTCAAAACATCCTTTTCAAAGACACAGTCCAAGCGTCATAATTTCCTTGGTAGGTCGCCTGTTAATATCATTTGTACTAAGAACTTGCAGATTAGTAGAAAAAGGTTCCTGATGCACAGCCATATATCCTAACCCTCATATCATAAGGAAAACCATTATGACTAAGGGAGGGGGTGGGGAACTCAGTATTTGAAGCTCCTATATGACTATAGAGGAAGGACTAACAAAGTCTTGCTTTACAGGAAGTTTTTTCTATGTTGGGTAGAACAAGGCAGAGAACTATCTTGATTGCTTTGGTATTAAGCATCCAGTTAAAATTCTGAATGAAAATTCACAAAACATGCACGTGTATGAAAAGGAGATAAAATTCTCAAAGGGTTGGGATTTTTTAAAAATTATATGAAATTTTAGATTTTTTTCTTGAAATTCTTTTCCTCTTGAAGGCCACATGGAGAACCCACCGATTTTAACAGAGCTTTCGGTCAATACCTAAACAAGTACACTAAAGCAATGATATCCATCTTGATAGTAGAATCTAGCAGAATGGATTTCCTTTGCTAGGATAACAGAAAGGCTTTAGCATCCTCTTTAAACAAGTGGCTCATGCTCCTCCATCATGTGACATAGCAAGAGAGTTGAATAGCTTTCTCTTTAACAGAGCAGTACTTCACCTGTGAATTTTCCTACCATTCCCAAAAAACACCCCTGTGTCACAAAGCCTCTGTGTTTCTTCTATGTTAAGTAATGGAAATAGTTTTATATAAACAGAAGAGGAATAACTTTTAGAGGACTAAAGATTTTAAGCAACTAGGAGGAACCATCTTATTTGCAAACATAAAAGTAAAAAGCTCCAGTTCTTAATCCTGCCTTTTCCTATAACATAGGGAAGTTGTGGCAGACAGAGGAATCACCCATCTAGGTTGAAGTTTAAAGTATTTTCATGCTGGTTTTAAGATTTCATTGTTTTAAGTTGTTGCATCTCTGCCCAATGTATTAACTATAAACTTAATAAACAATACTGCTGAAGCATTTGTCAAATCTTACAGCAAAGTGAAATTGGATGGATGAAGAGCAGGAGAAAGGCTGTGAGTGATTCAAATTGAGATTCTGTAGTCCCAGAGTCACTACAGAATCACCTGAACATCACAACAACCTATGCTGCTGAGGTTCCTTTATTTTCACTAGCACCTATAGCACTGCAATCTACTACATGAGAACTCTTCTCTCCTTTGGATCTCTTGATAATAATACGTGCATCCTGTCTGGATGCTCATAAGCTTTGGTACTGATGGTCCCCACAACCATGAAATACAAAGATGCACTGTAGATCAAGATGGATAAATGAGGCTTTGTTTACTGGTTCCCTGGTACATGGCTGGATAGTGAGTTAATTCACTTTAAGTGAATTGAATAACCTAAATAGCAACTTAACATCCTAACTTAGGTGACTAATCCTGAATCTTCTGTTTCCTGAGAAAACTGAACATTGATGTAATTCTCCTAAAATTAATGGCTGCAATCATATGGAGTGGATGCTGGCCCAGTAATTCAGCTGGATTTCATCTGAAATGTCTGTGAAAATTAAGTTCTCAAAAAGCATTTATTTTAAGACAGACATTATTATGTCACCTAGTAAAACTAAAAAATAGCACCCACACATCTCTGTAATAAATAACAATGAGATCTTCCTTTCAAGCCATCTCATTGTCAGAAAAACTTGCAGCCAGGAAAGGCAGAAAATACTTGACCCAAAAGATTTATCTTATGCTGAAGTCTGGGAACCAATTCCACTGCTCAAACCTTTCAGCTCCTCATGAGTGAATATCTAAGCTAAATCATCAGGAGTGAGCAAAGGCAATTTAACATATGTTCAGTAATAAGTAATAATCACCAACCACCATGAAAAATCCAATTCATAAGGTTTTAAATTGATCTATAATGTTTCCCAGCTGTCCATTATGTTGAAACCTCTCCAGCATTTCATGGAAGAAATGCTCAATCTAGAGAATTTTAAAATTTTTATTCTTTCACTGAGACTAGGAGGACACAGGTTCACCAAACTCATTATGTATTTTATCCACTCCAGAAACAAAAATTAGTAAAAATCCAGGACAGGTTAAATGTTGGTTCTCAAATATAAGAGAAACAAGATAATAAAATACCTCAGACTAAACATTTACACACTGTCTGCCTGGGCTGGAGTGTACGGACATTTGAGTTCTTTGGATTTCTGGTGGAGTCTGAAGCTATAGAAAAGCGTTTGGCTGAACTGCCAACAGCACCAGTTTACCCAGGAGGCTGCAGGCATCTTTCCATCATTTCAAGGTTCAGATTGTCTGAACAAACAGAAAAAATGTGGAAAAGAAGCTGAAGTATGTCAATGCAGCAGAAAGAATGAAGCTGGCCTTTGTGCTAGCTGGACACCAGTAGAGCGTATTTCCCATCACACCTATTACACCGACCGAGCAGCATGCTTTTCCTCTGGAATGTGTGTTCATCTGCTAAATAATTTGTTCCAAGACATCTCAGTTTGTAGGTTATAATGGCTATCAGAAGGGTCTAACAGGTGTCAAATAGCTAGAATGCTTCTTTACATTTTAGCTGGACTAAGAGCAAAGTAATGTTAATGACATGGAATATCCATCTGAATTTCAGCCTATACACTAAAAGCCAGCATTTTTTCAGGACTGCTAAACATCAGGAGCTTAAAATGACATAAAGCTCTACTGCCCACTGAAAGCTAGTTGCAGACTTCCTAGCAACACATGTAAAATCAAATTTTGTGGTCCTAATGACGGAGGAGAGAAACAAAGCTAAAAATTCCTTTTTTTGTCCTCAACCCAGATGTGGCAATATTCAACCCTGTATCAACAGTAGAGTGGTTCACATTTTCACCCTCTCTCCCCAGCCAGATCTTGACATTTTCCTCCAGCTTCCAGAGACTGCACCATCCCAGGGGACAGAAAAAAGAGGGAGGTTAACCATAGGAATTACTGATATTCTCCCCAGTAGGGTCCTTACTGGACTCTCCTCTAGCATCAGAGGCAGGCAACTCTGACCAGCCCTGGTCTCCCTTCCCTCAGGGCTGTGCCTTTACTGGGGCTTAGTGTCCTGAGCTGTTCAGGGAAAACTGCATGAGATACAGGACTCCTTCTGCTGCTGAACCTGACCCAGGCCAAGAGGGATATACAGCCCTGGCATGTCTTAGTCTGAACTCAAGTTTTTGCTGTACATGACATAATTTAGCTGCCATTACTAACTTGCTTCACTAGTATAGTATGTTTACTCTGTCCATTGGAACAGACCTATTGACTAACAGGGCCTGCAAGCTGGATGTTTGTACAGGGGCTGGCCCAGTGGGGCTATGCACCAGGGGTGCTAAGCGTTACCTCAAAAATGCAGTATGTCGATAAAGAAAATTTGCCAGGAAAAGACTAATAACACAGTGGGGTCTACATTGTCCAAAACCCAGTATCACCTTGCTGAAAATAATGAAAACCAATGCATTCCTTGAGGTGGTTGGGAAAATGGGAGTTTTCATAAGCTGAATGGAAGTTGTTTATGTTACCCGAGAGGTACTATGGTGAAATCATGAGTGGATAGAAGAGAACACAAACAAAGCAGAGTTTATCAAGAGATGCCTTAGCTCTAGGGCCTCTTACAGTAATAGCTGCAAATTAAACTGTGGATGGTGGGAGACCTCATTTTCCTCACAGAATACTGAAGTATATATAGAAAAACTTCTGTGTGCCCTAGTGTAAATAAGACAAGTATTGAATCTGTCTGTGGATGAGGTATGATGGGGAATAAGAGTGCTGACCAACACAGAGTGTTCCTCGTCTTGAACTTGGTGGATCTTCCCCATGCCTATTTCTCTTCCTGGTTAGCTATTTATTTTGCATAGAATAGCTCTTACTGGTAAAAATAATTCCAGTTTCCTAATAATAGGTGTAATGTGAAACAAAATCCTAATATTTTACATTTTGGTCAAACATTTTGGTTGGTTTTTATCATGCACTGAACATGCTTGGCAACAAGCTGAACGTAGGATCAAAAGAACATTCAGCTACTAATCCATCTCCTGCAATTCTTATTTTTAGTATGAGTTTTAAATACGGTATGTACTGACCAAATTCCTGTTTTGTATTCTTACATTCCTCATGAATTTTCACTTGCATACACTACTACTCCTTCTGTCCTTTCCTAACCCATTTTGAAAAATTATTGTTTGCTATTATATAGCTGCCCTGTTTCACCTCAGAATTAGCCACATTTCAGTTGTGGGTTACATCTAGTCTATCAGTCTCTGAAGCACTGTAGGAAGACAGGTGTTAAAAGGAATAAAAATTATTATTATTATTTTTAGTGAATAAAACTTTCATGACACTTAAATGATAATCATGCTATTAAAAAAAACTAGGATGTTAAAAAAATTAAGTCCATTCACTATTTCTATCCAGACTGAAAAAATGAAGTAAAAGGCTGATGATAGAGCCCTAAAAGAAGGTCCCTGGAGAAAGTTTAGATGTTAACAAGTTGATAAATCCAAAACTACTACCATTGGACAGCTGACCTCCCAACAGTAGGAACAGTAATCCCTTTTGCCCCACCAACTAGTTTAAACTCTGACCCACACTGGATCATACTTGCTGTTAAAAACAATGTTTTCAGAATCAAGCCATGGGCTATGTCAGCTGTCCAGCTGACACGCCTCTTTCCAGCCTGTGCTGCCCACTGTTCTTTGACTGCCCCTTTTGGGGGCAGGGGACAGCTGTATCTCACCTCCTTGGCCAGGGAATTTCCTGCTGCTATTTTCCAGTAGTGCATTCACCAGCACTAGTGAACCTAGCAGTAGTTACATCAGTAATTTATTACTTTGAAAGCTTTCATTTTCTTAGCCAAACCTTTAAAGTCAAGTCAGCTGACCTGCATCAAAATACTTACTAATGATTAGATAAGCCTATGTTAGCTTGAATCTTGTCCTCCATTATGCATCCAAACCATCAGAAACAACCCTAGCAGCCCTCAGGTAATCAGCTTCATAATGATCATCTCAGTGCAGATGTACAGACTGCTTCAGCACATCAGTGGGTAGTAACAGCAAATGACAGTAGCATGAAAAGAGGTGGTGCTACTGGCTTCTTAATCTGCAGTTAAACCGTTGTGATTTTGATGCTAACAGCATCTTTGCCACCATCTTTCAAAACAAAGCTTTAGAATAAGCTGACAAACTTTGGTTCTTAAGCTAAATTTTCCTTATAGGTGTTTAGTGTTTTTTGTGAAATAGGAACTAGTAGCATAGTAGCAGCACTCTTGGGGATTTGCAAGAGATGATAAGTTTTACAAGCCAATAAAGAACTAACAGCAGTCCTAGGATGTTTTACAGGATGGAGTTTAAAACAAGCCACATGTAAACTTACAACTTAAAGTTCTTTACTTTTGGACATCTGTTGCCTTTCTGAACCTGTCCAGCCTTTTTGGCCTGGGGAAAAAGTGGAAGCTGCTTGAGACTTCCAACAGACTTGAAGCTCAGCAGTTCTGGATGCAGGCACCCAAATTCAGGGTGTGTGAGGACACCGATTTTTCTAGTCTGGAGTAGCAGACTAGATTTTTTTTATAGTCTGTAAAAATTATATTGATGAAAAATCCTCAAAGTTCTTCTTGCCTAAACTATATTACCTTATACTAAATGTTTCCTGAACAGGGAAGGTAATCTTTTCATTAAGAATTAATTCAGTCATATATGCCCCACCATTTTAGTAAGAAAATCCATAAAGTTTTCACCTCTTGGCTGTCACATCTTGATCTCCTTTATATTGCTCTAATTTCATAGGCAGGGAATTTTCACATTAAAAGAGAAGAGTCATGTTGGTGCAGAAGAACATTTGTGGTGTCAGCATTATAACTTTTGAGACCATTGGAAATAAGATCAGTTCCTTATATATACACTGATGCCAAGCCATGCCTTCAGCTAGACACACCTAGAACTTAATTCAGCTATCTTCTTGCAAGGCCAGAAACTAGAAAAACTTGGGGCTTTTGCCTGGTTTTGTAAGGAAATAGGACTTAGATGAAAATGTTTATGAGTCTGTCTGCCCAGATTAATCACTTGAGTTTTGTAATTGATTTCAAGCAGGTTTCAAAGATAAGTAGGTAATGATTTTCCTTCAACTGGTGTCAAATGCTGTTGGGTAGAAGAAAGACTCAGAGAACACAGACAGAATTTAGCTCTTATAAATACAATTTGACTGTAGCAACTTTGTCAAGAGTACATACATACTCACTGATAATATATATAGCCCCAGACTAGTCACAGCAGTGCTGACTCTTTCCAAGGGAAATACCAGAGATAACATGGGCAGAACTGAGGTTATTGTGGGGAATTTTACAAGATAAAGAATGCAAATGCATAGAAATGCTGTCCATGAAACATTTATTAATTATGAGATCCTCTTCAAGAGAATACTTCACAGATCTAAGTTCAGCATCTAAACATGGCCCAGGTTACTTTTCTCTTACTGATCTCCCCCTTTGCCTGCCACTCTGGTTCTAATTTTGGATGTTTAAGGAGAATATAATATTTTTTCAGATTAGAGAAAGACAGATGGAGCTGCAATGCACACAGGCCTCTGGCAAAATACCTGCAGAAATTTGTCTAATATTTACTGCTCCTCTTGCACATTTTAGTACATCTATCTGTTTGTGAAAGAAGAAAGAACGGTGGTGTTTTGGTATTATTTAAGTATCACTAGTTTTTGCAAGTTTGCATGTATTTTAGTGGATAAGACAAAAAAGCCCAAACTCTCCCGTACTGTATACTTGCACACCATGTAACAAAGTCCTGTATCAGCTAGATAAAACAAGCTACACCATGCTATCATGGATTTTATAGCCTTCATGTGCTGGATAGGTGCCAGTGTGGGGAATTCCATCATGCTATCATAAACCTTCTCATGGCTAAAATGTACTCTTTCAGTCCCAAAGTTATGTCTGATACTGCACTGCTATGTGCTTGGGTGCTGGGTCCTACATATACTACCAGCAATGTCTGGAAAGAAAGCGTCGCCACATCCAGGTAGTGACACTGCATGATTACAGTCCAGAACTTTGTGTTAATGTAACTTTATCTGGCCCAAGTTGATGCTTTGCTCAGTATTTTAGACATTTGCAATCTTTCAAGATCTGAATTCAAAACCAATTTAAATGCAATGTGACAGAAAAAAAATTGCTTCCTCTTTGTCTTCATAACAAACACTTGTCCAATGAGAATGAGTATTATTTACTCCTAGATGTCTGATAAAATAAAAATCCAATAGTCTGTGCCATTCACAGAACTGTCTGATGGAGCAGGTAGCATTGTGGCCTGCCACAGTGTAAGGGGTGTTTCCTTCTCTTCCTTACATGATACCATATCCTTAAAGGATATCACTTCCTCAAAATGTACGCAGACGAGCAAAAGAACATTTCAAATGAAATGTCAAAAAAAAAAAAAAAAAAAAAGCATCAGTTACACTTTCCCCTTGTCTCTCAGACATCGTAAACTGCATTCATGATCCTAAGGCATCTGGCTTTATGGGTAGACATGTATTTTACAAGAATTGACCTTAGTGATTTTTAAAGTGCTGCCAAACATTTCAAAGCATTTTTTCCCCTGTAAACCATTTGGAAGAATGCGAACAATAGTGGTTTGGTAAAGCAGAGTGGGGATTGGTCACTGGGTAAAACTCTCCAGTATATACTGGAGATTTTCCTAGGGATTATTGCTAGAATTGGTGCAAACAACATAGGCTAAGAAAGAAACACTGAGAAACTGGATGACCCTTTTACCAACCAGCCAACCTGCTTTTGTTATTTTATAAAATTAAATGTTCTTCAGACTGTACCCATGGAAGAGGTATATGAAAAACTGATAGAAGTACTGAGGCTGGCACTCCTTTTTCTTCTGGAAAGTTATTTGCAGAAAGATACCATCTTTCTGAACTTGCCCATTACTTACTGAGTCTCAGTCTGACATTTAGTTGCACTGTTGTCTGTTGCAAGCATATACCATTTTATTTCTTTGGATTTGCATTATGGTCATGGGATAAACTTAAAACTCAGGTTCAGATTTCTGGCTAAAACTTCTGAATTAATTTCCCATGATTATTTTTTTTTCTTTTCAAAAGAAGTTAAAATACTACTGGCAAGAGGGCCTCAAATGGACTGAACATTTTCAGGTTCTTGTGAAAAACAAATTACAATTTACTTCTAAAATTCAAAAGACTTCTGGAAAAGTATTTTCTAGAATCAGTCTCTCTGACTAGTGGTACTTAAGCTTGTAGCTTGCATCTATTTTCTTCCTATCCATGTGACTATTTATCATAACACTGGTCTGCTTTATATGTTCCTTTGCTCCTAAGTCTTCTGAAAAAGTAGAATCTAAATTAATTGTACAAGGAGCTGAACAGTGTTTTTCCAGTAATGGATATGAAAGGTTAGATTCACTGTGGAAATACTAAGCTAGCCATGGAGATTCCCATTTAAAATGTGGAAGCATACGAAGAAATTGTATTTCATGTCTAAGACAGTTGAGGGTTCCATCCTTGGAGGTATTTAAAACTGGATCAGATGAGGCCATGAGCAATCTGAAATAATTTTAAAATCAGTCCTGCTCTATAGGTCCCTTCTAACCCCAAATTATTTTATGATTCTTTGATTTTATATCTTATTTTCACAGACACACATATACCTGTGGCCTTCAAAGGGAAGTGAGAGACACGTATCAAACTAATACTTCAGGTTATTGAATTACTGAGACCTTCCATTTTGTGAGAGTATATAATATTAATTTTTCTATTATGTTCAGGATAATTCCCATGGAAAAAAAAAGTAGTGTAGATGCATGCACAAAGGAAGTGTGCATCAGATCACCTTTCTGTCCACAGAGCAGCTGTGCTTCACTGAGACAATATGTGAAAAGAAAGACATATTTTGGCTTTTAGGCAGTGTCTAGGGAGAGTGTTTTGGGTATTAGAATTACAGGCTATGAATTCTTTATGGGTGAGCAGATCAAGTCCTAAGCTCATATAGGTCAAAGGAATAAAAAGGCCACTTCTTCATCAGGGTTTTCTTCAAAATCAAACCAAAACAAAGGAAAACAAAACAAAACTGTCCTTTTGCGTCCCATATATCAATGATGGCCATCTCAGCTATCCACAGCGGGAAAACAGTACCAGTTACTAGTACTTCACATACTTCAAAACGCTTGCTAAAAACATTGGTTCTCAAACATTAGCATACATTTATAGTGAATCTGTTGTCACCCTTTCTTATAAACCAGACATTTTCTTTGAAGTTATTAGCACTTTTGTCATAATATACTTACAATACTTCTCTATTCTTATTTATTGACACGTTAAAAAATAAACACACAATCCAGAACTAATGAATAATCCAACGGAAATATAAATAGGAATAAGGTTGGCAGAAACTTCTTCCATTATTTATAGAAAATAATTCAGTATGCATCTGGTCAGATGAAGACTGCGTTGGTGGTCTTGGACTCCCCATCACCTACCTCAAAGTACAAATAATAACAAGAGAAACTGATAAGCACCTATTCACAAAGAAATGGCTCAAAACCAAACAGAGTTGTGGCAGATGGCTTGCACATTTCAGGGGAAGCACAATGTGTGATTGCAATTTGGGAAGTCCTGCATGGGATTGGATGAGTGCTGATGTGTGCAAAGCAGTGAGGGGAAGGGATTCAGACAAAATCACTTTATCCCCGACTTCCCTGGTGGTTGGTAGCATGTGTGTGGTATTCAGTAGAAGATCAGCAATCAGTCCAGGATGCAAAGCTTTTTGATGCCCTAAAGCAGTGATTTGCAAACCCTGGGAAGAAGGTTTCCTCATGCATCTGTTCATGGTTGTCAGAGGAGTAAGTTATCTTTGACATACCTGTGGACAGCAGTTATTTTCATTCTAGTTTATTTACTCTCTAACTGGAAAGAGGATCTTTTGTTAGACACTATTCAGAGTAACGTTCTAAATATTTCCAGACAAGCCCTTTGCATGTCTTGATATCTGGACATTTTAGCTTCTGTTTTAGGTTACAAGCATTCCAGTACATTGCTTACACCGGTATCATTACCATATGAATAGTTCATAAACAGAAAAAAGAACTTCTGTTCCAAGGTGAAGATCGGAATTGCAGACCCCAGAACCTACACACACACATGCATGCACTTGCTTCTGATTGGAAGGCTTAAAATATTTATCATTAAGTATTATCAAGATTTGGAGGTTCAATCAAACATTTCTGTAGACAGGCCAGCTTTTATGATTCATATTAGACATTCCTCATTAAAAGCTAGGAAAGCTTCTTCTCTTCCCTTTCCCTCTTTTTGTTCTTTGCCTTTAATCTATGCTCTTCCAGTATGACTCCTCATGAACTGTGGATCAGACCTGTCTAGATCACAGGGTGGATAATACAGGAGAGCAAATAAAACTGAAACACTCTGGGATTTCTCCTGTTTTGCAGGCTCTGTAACAGGGTCTGCAAATGTTCAGCTATAGTTTCAGAACATTTCTTTCTTTCTTTCTTCTGCCAAGTATCTCCCATGGGACAACACATTATCTTTCATAATAATGGTATCATTTCCTCTATGAGCATCTTATAGTATTCTGGAACCTGGATGACATGCTCAGAATGGGCTGCAATTAGTCTGAGTGAAGGAGAAAAATCATGCAGAGAAAATCAGGAGAGTCAGAGGCTAGGAGTGTAGTCCTGTGAGCCACCACATCTTTTTGCTTTTGAAAAGAAAAGCATCTGATTTTTAAAATCCCAAAGAAGAACTTGTTGGCTCCTTTCACACATTGGACTCAGAACTGCAGGGTGATTTGGGGTGAATTACATAGACTTTGCCATTTTCTGGATATAAGAAGTTTTTATATGTCATAATTAGGCAACTGGCATTCACAGGTATAAGCTAGCTGAAGCAGACCTTATATGCACTCTTCCTGATTATTTAAACCTGCCAACATAGAGAAAAGCTGCAGGCTTTCTTGACCACATTAGAGTTTTACACTGTCTGTGGTCAAAGACAAACAGTCAGAAGACCCTGTCCTTAGTTTGATTTACAAGGACATTTTACACTATTCCAGTACTAAAGTTGGGCTTTTAAGTGATCTATATCCACTTTAACACCAGACAAATGTACTGCCAACTTTAAATGCTAATGAAAATCAAGGCATTCATATTTCTGTGTCCCATTTCCATAGTAGATACAAAATATTGGGTTTGTCTTTTATCTTCTTACAGCTGGGACTGTGCTGCTTTATGTTTTGCAGCACTGAATGCAAGAAAGCCATTAGCTTGGTTTGATGTGTGAGATGAACACAAAACTACAAAAGAAAGACCATTCCTATTTAAAGACCCCATTTGGATTCAGTGATACTATTGTCTTTCCACTCCAAGTTAATAAGGTATAAAAAAGGTCTAAATTCATAAACAGCTCCTAAACATGTTTTTGTAACTTGTGCTCTGAATCATCCCTGGATGCCAGCTAGCACTGCTGAATCTCTCCACTGCTGTGAGATGCCTTCCCTTCCCTGTGTCTCCTCAGAACTGACAGAGAGTGGAAGGACATTTAAGAGTCCAGACTCTCTCTGTCCTCTTGTCTCTTCCTTTAGAGGATGGAGACAAGGCGGCCTTCTTTGGCTTCACTGAATGAGGATGGGGAGGGATTGGCCTTGAATCTACACCCATCCACCCACTGTAAGCTGTCTGATGTAGGAACTAGAGCTTCTTATCTCAAAGGAGGCTGCTATATAGAGTGTGGTGTTTATCTCAAGGAGAAATAATGGCATCCATTTGGGAGAAGGCACAGAGGACACTAATAAGCATTTAAGCCAATTTCAGGGAAAATGGGCAAGCAGCTAATTCATGAAGGGAAAAGCATAGGCACAGGTGGAATAATAAGCTGTACAGCAGCAGTTTCAAGCATACTTTGTAAATCATTACCTGAAACAGAAATCAATGAACAACAGAGGTCACTTGTGCTATTAAAAAAGGGTGAAGTACATTTTTCATTATGGCCTTTCATTATAACAGTGGGGGTTCCATACGTAGTTCCCAAACATATCTGGAAAATACATTGCTCATTTCTCAGTTAAAAATAAAATAAAAAAAAAAAAAA
>JANIJG010014531.1:0-12504 GCA_024611175.1 Megaceryle torquata
TCTGCCTTTCTTGTAGATGGGCGTCACATTTGCTAACCTCCAGTCCATTGGGACCTCCCCAGTTAGCCAGGACTTCAGATAATGGAAAGTGGCTTGGCGAGCACATCTTCCAGCTCTTTCAGCATCCTTGGGTGTAACCCATCCAGTCCCATAGATTTGTGTGCATCCAGTGGTGAAGAATGTCTCTGACCACCTCCTCTTTAATTGTGATAACCTCATTCTGTTTTCCCTCTCTGTCTCCCATTTATGAGGCTGGATGTCCAGGGGGTAGATTGTTCCACTGCTGAAGACTGAGGCAGAGTAGGCGTTAAGCACCTCAACCTTTTCCTCATCCTTTGTTACTGTTTCCCTCTGCTTCCAATAAAGGATGGAGATTTTTCCCTAATTCTTCTCTTGTTGTTAATGAATTTACAGAAACATTTTTATTATCCTTAACAGCCATAGCTAGGTTGAGCTTTAGCTGCACTTTGGCCCTCCTAATCTTCTCCCTGCATTGCTTCACTACATCTTTATAGTCTTCATGAGAGACTTGTCCTCTCTTCTAACAGTATTGACTCTCCTTTTGTTCTTGAGGTCCTGCCAAAGGTCCCTATTTAGCAAGGCCGGTCTCTTTCATCATCTCCTTGTTTTTCAGCAGGCTTAGAAAGTCTCTTTAGAGGGAGTCTCCACAGCCTCTCTGGGCAGCTTGTTCCAGTGCTCCATCACCCTCACAGTAGTTTTTCCTCATGTTGAGGTGGAACTTCCTGTGTTCCAGTTTGCGACTGTTGCATTTCATCCTAGCACAGGGCACCACTGAAAAGAGACTGGCCTCTTCTACTTGACAGCCACCCTTCAGATATTTGTAAACATTAATAAGATCCCCTCTCAGTTTTCTGAAGACTCTCCTTCTGTCCTCTTTTCGTTATATTATAGCCTACTGTATCAATCCATTTCAGGGATGTTTTCTATAGATCATTTATTTCTGTATTACGCTGCCTTTCATTGTGTTGAGGTCTATCTTAATACAGCCTGTGTTTTAGTTCTTGTTTGCTTGTTGTTTTTTGTTTGTTTGTTTGTAGATCCTTTTTAGAGCACAAGACATCAATGAACTACATGCTGGCTACACGTCTATTTCAGGACAGGTAGAAAGCTTTACTATTTGGGAGGGAGGCAAAGGGCACAACAGCATGAAAGGGATCAATTACTCACCCAATGTTATAAACACTGATCTGTGATTTACAGAAGTGGTTATGGTTGCTTGTCTCTTCTCTAGTGTGGCAGTGACTGTGGAGGATTCTAATGTTTTAAGTTGCATTTCTGAATCCATGGACAAAAAGGACAATACCTTGCCTTTTAAAAGGCACAGGAGTCACTGGAGTAAAAAGATGACTAGAGACATGAAAAACCTTGTAGCATCTAGATCTCTATGAAGGGATTATAGGTCATCCTTCCTTACCTTTTTGTTTCAAATTTAAAGTTACATTAAATCTTGTCCTCCTGTAAAGTAAGCACTGAAATTTACTCCAAAGGTACAATATCCTTATCTTTTGATCTATGTAAGCATGATTTGATTCCTCTCTCTGGGTTGTGCTTGGGTGGATATGACAGTTTATGCTGTTAGCTCAGCTTCCATGGAGAGTTTAACACCCTTCCTTCTCAATAGTTTTTCTTATCCAAATTTGAGATCCACAATAAAGTAACTACAGAGTAAGGGTAAAGTTGCTGACTGAAGAGACTGTTTACAGAAGTTCTTCCTGCATCATCCCTGTACAACATGTTGGGGTTTTTCTGGTGTGTACTTCCAGGGATGTTTCTGGAGGGTAGCACCAAATGACACCTTCTCAAATTTAAACCAGACAGATACAGGCATCAACTGTAGAACAGCTGCAGAGATTTCTTCTTTTGAAGCCTTTTATTTATTTATTTATTTATTTTAATTTTTATTGTTTTTCTCCTTTAATATAGAATTTACAAGGAATTCTGTGAATTTGGCCTTTTCATTGTACATGTGAAAAACTTCAGAGGCTTTTTAATTCATTCAATGATCCAGAATGAAAGGTAATTTTTGCCATTTTTCTCTTTGTAGGGGCAAGATGAAAAGAGACTTCATCACTGGGAGATCTCGGTAAATGGCTTTTTTAATGACGTAACTTGTACTTTGTAGGATTTATTCTAAATTTAGATTTCCACAACCTCATCTGCCAACTCCTGCCTTAATACCTTTTGCTAACTGAAATCTGTCAAACTAACTTTAGAGAAGTAAATACGGTGAACAAAGAGTATCCCAGCATGTGGAAAGCTTAAGTTTTGTTGGCTTGAACCTTAAGATTGCACCTCTTAGGTTTCTTACTTTGTCATTCCTGTTGTATTGATAAGCATCATCATTGAGGTCTCTTAAAATTCTGTTATGTACAAGGGTTTTGGACTTCATATACACAAATTCTCTTTGCTCCATTTATCTTTTAGATCTAGCAACAAGTTGGTTATTTTTGTGGATATTCCCACTTATATCGTAAAGAGGACTTTGAATCTTTGTGCACTGGAAGAAACTTATGTTTGTCTCCCTTACAGAATCTGGCAGGGCTCCTTCTGCCTTGGTTTAGGCAGAACCTGTAGAAAGGTTGTCATTTTTCACTTAGATTATGTTAAAATTTTTATCTCTGACCAAGCAGTGAAGAGCAAACTATCTACATAAAAACATTCAGAAGACTGGACTCAGGTCCCTGTGCTCTCTGCACACTCTCTGTTGTTTTGTACTCTTGCAGTTCAATTTTCCCTATTAATTGCATCTTAAGTTGCTGCATGATGGATAGATTCTGCTCAGTCATGAAAGCATGACAGTAGGTAGATGTGTTATGGGGCTTTGAGAGGTGATGTTCTGTAAAGTACTTGCAAGACTCCCAGAAAACATTTGGAGGCTTTAAATAGAGCAAAATTGGACTGGTCATAAATCATTGTTCACTGTGTAAGGAAAACTGTTTCTTGAAAAAATTAAATCTGTTAAGTCTCTTGTATCAGGGAGAGATGTATGAAGAGGGATTGAGGATATCTCTGTATTATGCTTCCCAGAGCAGGTCTTGGCAGAAGGCTGGATATGAGGCTGGAAGCTGTAGACTCTCATGCTCTCTTTTATGAGAGAAAGCTTGTTTCACTGGAGCTGCGGAAGCGCCGGCAATGTCATGGCAAGGCTAGAGCAGCACGGACAAGATCATCAGGTATGCATGGCTAGAGTCTTAAATGAGCAGCTAGTCAAAAACAAGCAAGAAAGGACCTTTTATTTTATTTTTTTTTCAGTTGAAATGTGTGTGAATGGAATTGTTTTGGCCTTTGTAGTCCCTAAAGGGATTCACAGGTTGAAGTTAATAGTTTTCATTTCAAGTGTTGCTAATTTTCATTTCATTGCTCTTCTAAGTTTCCTGCTGCATTAGTGCCTAGAATTTCTTTCCCCCCATGCCCCATCCCCACGTATATGATTAAAATAATATTTTCTTGAAGATAAGCTTGTAGTTGCATTTTTGGGTGCTAGAATTCAACAGTGTGTGTGCCTCTAGACCTGCAGTTTTTCAGAGCAAGATGAAAACTTGGACCTTCCAGGCTGGTTCTCATACACAGCAGTGACTAAGCTATTGGAAAGAGAGACATCCTTCTTATCCAAGCTGATGTGGGAAAAATTTAAAAGGGTGCAGAGATGAATGATCTTCACATATGGCTGTTCCCAAAGCCACTAAGCTCTTTCTAGTAGTTATGTAATACTGACTGTGTTGGGAGAGATTGTGTATTTTAAAAAGATTTTTTGGTACTGTGTTAAGGTATGTGATCTTTACTGGCACATGTGGAAACTTAGATTGCATAGCTTTAGTTTTTTTCTGACACAAATCTTTTTTTAAAAACGAGTATGTGTGTCATGTATGTGTATATATATGTCAGTATATATGTGAGAATCAGGATAAAATATAGGAAAATGCTTTTTTTTAAATTTATAAGGTTAAGACAAGAATTTTTGTCTTTCTTCTCTGATATTGGAAAAATGGACTTATCAGCTGTTCGATACACAATCAAAAAGACTAAGAAAGGGCAATGATACTTAGGATGCTATTCTAAAATGGCAGTGTTCTGACCTTCTAGCAAAACTGAGTTTAGAAGCAAACTGAAGGGTATGAATAGCAGAACAGTCTTCCCCGATATTTTTTTTTTTCTCCCACACCCCCCCCTCCCTAACCAGCATAGGTGATTTCCCCTCTACTACAGAGACATCAGAACCAACAAAGCTGTCCCTCAAGTCAGACACAGAAGGTGAGGAGGAAGAGGAGGTAGAAGAGCTAGACAGGACTGTTGGCTCTCATTCGGACACCCAGGTGAAAAGCAAGCCAAAGCTCTCAGACTTGGTGAAAACTTCTTGTAAGGAGAGGTTGTCAAAAAAGCTTGACAAGAAAACTGAAGATGGAGGAGAGCTGTTTCTTCAAAAACCAGACTCAGAATCTCAGTTTAACTTGCTGCATATTCTTCAAAAGCGTGGAAATTTGAGGTGAGAGACTTCTGCTTATTGCCTTGAGTTTTGACTAGCAGCTAATGGTGGTTAAAATATGGAGGATGTAGCCTTGATGCCACATTGTGGATGAGTGTGAGGACATAAAAGGACCTTAGAGAAAGGGGCCTGGATTTTTTTGTCTTAACCATGGGCTGCTTTAACAGCTAGCTGGCACAGAAGGGAGATAGTTGCAAAGACTGACAGTTTACCTAAACGCCTGACCTGTTGGATAAGTATAAAGCATAAGACATAGTTTCTATTGCTATTCTTTAATCTAGTGATGTAAGCTGTTCTTTAGTCAACTCAGGCTTCTAAAATACCTCTGTCTTAATGCAGAGTGCCTGCTATAGAATTCTAAAAGTCGCCTTTTCATGCTTTGTATTTCCAAAGAAGTCAGTGTGAACATATGTTTATCTAAGAAAGGCTGAGTAGGAATATCTCACTGCTGCCTCCATAAAATTAGTTTTCTCATGTTTGTGCTTTTGTTTTTGGTGATGAAATTTTTACCTCTAATAATAATCTCTGCTCAAGGTCATCGCCTCCTGAGAGCAGGATAGGACATCATTTGAGTGTGACAAGTTACTGAAACATCTCATGGCCTGCTGTTGAGTATGTCAGTGTGGAGTAGAGTATCATGGCTCTTGCTTGAAAAGAGAGAGATGCTGGAGGAAATTCTACAGAATAGTGCTAACCAGGGTCCAACTAGATCTTTAGAAGCATGATCCTCCCCTTAAATGTGTGTAGTAAAACTGTCTATATGCAGGTGGACAGAAAGAGCAAAAATTGAGTGATCATACAGATCTGTGTAGGAGGATTTTGCATCCTCTAGATAAGAGGCAGCATTATGTTTTCTGTGAAAAATAACCAAAGATAGATAAAATAGTTGTTGCTTGTTGTTGCTTTCTTATTTTGGTTTCTGAGAGGATTTATGAATTATCAAACATATTTGGGGTTTGTTCTGATGTCTTATTGGGGCGAAGACACTTGCTGTCATGACAGGGAGGATTCTGAAACCTGTTTTGAGGATGAACATAGCAATGCTGTCATCTGCCTATATATAGAACTGACCCCTGCAAAGAATGTAAACCCTGTCTGGTGTTCCTGGCAGAATCCTCCTCAGCACCCAGTACTGTTGGAATTCCCCACAGAAGTGTCTAAGGCTTGTGGTGACCTCATGTTCCAGGACTGTATTGGGCTTGGCCCCATCTGATCTGTCATTGATGAAAGCTTTGCTTGTGGGGTCAACAGGCAGAGAAGCTGAAGTAATGAAATTTTCATCCAAAAGAAACCAGGCCTGTTTCAGTCAGTTTTTGTAAGTGGAAGGACATCATTTTCTCCTTTAGGCAGCCTAATGAGGCAATTTCTCTGCCTTCCACACATGATGTTACTGGTGAAGAGGTGACAGTTCAATGAAGCATGTTTTCCCAACTGTGCCATTCTCAGGGAAGTAAAAAGAAAAGGGAGTTACTTGTTCCTGCATTTAGGGCCTCAGGTTTCAATATTCCACACACCAGAGAAGAGGCAGATTTATGCAAGGACCTTCTTCAGTTTCCCATTTTTGTAATCATAGAAGTATCAGGTGCAGGCAAAGAGTTGTATTACTGTGCTCATGCTGATAACGAGGTGTTCCTAATTCCTACCAGCGCAAATCTATAACTCCTGATCATGAGATGTTTGAGTTACACCTAAAACAAACGTGGTAGCCCTAGAGAGCCTTTAGGGGAGAGCCTCTTCTGATATGTGGTGGCTTGATGTATAGAGTATTAGTTCTTAGGGTTCAGAGTCCTCTGATCCTCACATGTGGGAAGAGAAGGTATGTGTGGTTTCTTGCAGGGTACAGAGCTTGGAGGTGTTACAAGGCATATTGTGCATTCTGGATTCACTGGAAGACAGGAATTGTATTGAGGTATTTTTATCAGGTTTTAGTAACTGCAATACTGGCACAGCTATCCACAGAGGATGTCAGTTTGAGGCTCTTGTGAACTCATCCTTTGCTTAGCCCCTTTTTGGGCCTAGCATGGTCTTCCAGGAGCATGAGAAATTAATGGTGCGTTGATACTTGAATGTATTTTATATCTGAATTGATGTATTACTCTCCAAGTGCTACTATGTTGTATGATGGTTATGTAAGACTGTAACAAAGTGTTTGTGAAATTTACAAACATATAAACCAGACTAAATTTCTGGACTGAATTTTTAAATGAAATTTCAGGGACTCGTACATGGAATCTTGAGGATCATGCAAGTATCTGAGAGTATTCCTTAGAAGCAGAGAACAAGTAGAGTAAAAAATGGTGGGGTTTCTCAGGAATCAGTCTGAAGCTCATTTTAATAATCAATTGAAGAATGACAAAATGTAGAAATGTGCTCATGAAATTTGCTGATGGATTAGGAGTTATTACCTTAAGAAAAGAGTAGAATAATATATATGGGAAGAACTGGATGACAATAAGGATAGGAATAGTATAACTAGGATGAAATTTAGTAGCACAAAGTGCAGAGGCAGGCTTGTAAGAACTAATAATTTACAGAAGAAATTCTGTCTGCTGGGTCTTCATCAGCTGAAAATTAGAAGGAAAAATATTTTGCATACTTGTTGATCACAGGAAGTTTGAGAAGCTCTAGCTCATGCATGCCTGAAAACACCAAATGTGGTCTAGGGTTTATCACCTGAGGTACTTCTGAGACTTTATGTGGAATATTGTATACAGTTGCTATCACCCATGTTTATGGAAGGTAAATTGTGACTGGAACAGATGAAGATGAGCTGTGACATGTGACAACCCATGTGTCGCCAATGTGGGTACTTTGTTAGAAGACACTGAAATACTAATGAAATTAAAATTCTGAAAGGATGTAATTGCTGTTAACAAATACATTCAAGGTAGGAGGCCTATCAGGGATGAAATTATTTAAGATCTAGGACAATGTTGGAGAAAGGAAAAAAAAAACCAAATGTGAACTGTTCATGAATGAAGTTAGGCTGGGTAGTAAAAGAAGGTTCCTAATTATTAGAAGTAGGTTTTGGAATAGTATTCAAGGAAACCAGTGGGATGAAAAATCTAGTTGATTTTGAGATGAAACTGTGTAATTTTATAGAAAATATTAGGGCATTGTGATAGAAGGGTAATTTGTACTAAACTAACTAAAGCTCATCTGTTTCTACATCCTTTTGAAAAGGAAAGGAGAAATTGTGCTTGGCAATTCAAGGGACAGCTTGTAGTGACTATGGGGAAAACTGAGGAAGAGTGGAGACTGGGAGAGCAGAATGTCAGAGAATGCTTACACTGAGATGACAATAAACAGAACTAGGCATTGGTTTTGGCAGTTTTCTCTCACATGTGCTAAAGTGCCTACCATTGTGAGGGAATGAGAAGCAATGTGTCACTTCCAGTCCTGCTTCAGTCCTCTCCTCAGTTCATGCTCACAGCTTCCCAATATGTTCAGCCAGCTGCGCAGCAGATTTTGCTGATGTTCTTTCACTTTTCAGTGGTGCCTTGCTCAATGAAATTTGGCTGGTGTCCTTGGGCCAGCAAGGGAAGAGAGCTCACTTTCACAGATGTAATTCTTTCCAGTGGGAATTGCAGGCCCTTTGTTATAACTCTGGCACCAGTACCAAGCCCTTTATTTTATCGTCTGTTGTTGTGGTGTTCAAAATGCTTGTGAAGACAGAAGCCAAAGAGAGTCTTGAATTTGGTGTAAAATACACAGTTTTGCAGATGTTTGCGTTACTGGCTTTTGGAGGAGAGTAGCTAAAGCTGTGAAAAGGGAAGGGGAGCATTGCATTTTTAGATACAGTCTTAGAACTTGGAGTGTCTGCTGTCTCTTGTATCTCCTGCAATACCTACCCTATCTTGGTGAACTGACGGTCTCCTTGAAAATACTGGTGGGGTGAAGGGGTCCTCCTTCTCTTGAGCTTCAATATTTGTGCACCTAGGAGGTCCTTGCTGACTGTACTTTGGTGCAGAAGCTGTGTCTGACTGCTGTAACTCTTCCCATTACTACTCTGAAGATAGCTGACTGATTATTTTGGTCCACAGCAAAGTGCAAGCTCGCAGGGCTTTCTCAGCCTATCTACAGCATGTTCAATCGCGACTGATGAAAGAGGCTGGTGACCAGATCCAGAATCCTGCCTGGGCTGCCAAAGAAGATGAGCAAATGGTAAGCAGCTTTGTGTTGTCCAGACTGAGAAGCCAAGCTGAAATCTGCCTTGAGTGTTTTGAGGTCTGCTCCCATCCTTGGAAGAACTGAAGGCTGATGGAGATTATAGCTGTTTATCTTTGTCCAGCTGCCAGTGCTGTATTTTTAATATACAGATAAGGTAGGACTGCTGACTGACATTTAAGCAGTGATAGAGTAGACGGCTCTTAATGATTAGCGTGGCTGACAGCCAAGCTGCTCAGATCTTTCCCTGTTTCTCCTTCAGTGATCTCTGAGCTTACCTGCTTTTGAATCCTTCTAAGATTCTTTAAGATTACTTGGCAATATCTGGTTTCTGCTGTATTAAACAAAGCATCTCTCTGATAGACCTGTACTCAGAACGGGTACCCAGATAAGGTTTTTCTTACATTTTACTGTTTTACTCTTTGTAGACATCTGTGCTTAGGAATCTTACATGCATTCTAGAAGGGGGGGAAAAACAAGTGAAAGCCATTGAGGAGAGAAAGTTACTTTCTAGCATAGGCATTGTTTGGTTTTGTTGTTTGTGGTTTTTTTTGGGTGGTGGTGTTTTGTCTTTTTAAACCTTGTGATGAAATTTCCTAGGCGGTATTTTAAGGCCCTATGTTTGATGTGTATGCATTTTAAAGAGTCCAGCAAGCCCAGATTCCTGTACAAACCACCTTAAAAGAGCTTTGTACAGTAGGATCTTGAGCTTTCTGCAAATCCAGATGTATTCTTGGTGAATATATATTCACAAAGAAACAGCCAGTAACATTCAGAGATAAAATTGTGTGTCAAGAATAATCAGTCGACTCAGTGGAAAATGTTGCTTCTGCTCTTTCCAAGTGGAAATTAAAACTGGTTTTTTGAGAGTCACTTTGTCCTTTGTACTGTGAAAAATAATGTTTAAAATAACAGATTAAACCAGCCTGAAGTAATGGCAGTGAGAGGCGAGCTGTGAAATCCAATAGTTTGGCTGTGAGGCTGCTCATTTATGCATTAGCAGAACTCCTAACCAAAAGCAAATCCAGAGGAGAGACAAAGGCTTTACAATCCCCGCAGGATGCATCTTGCCTTAGGATCTGCCTTGCCATATGTTTCCCCCACCAGAGGTCAGACAGACATGGTGGGCGATTGGAATTACATGGTTGTAGATATAGTCATCTGTTGCTGTGGAGGGGCTGTGGCTATACTATACATATATGAAAAGTGATGAAATGGGGCTACATCACTGTAGTGGAGATATCTGACCAAGATCCCTTTCTCTGTGGTAGTGCTGAGAGGCTTTTATGTCAGTATGCTTCATCACAGACCTTCTTTAACTCGTTACAGGTTTTTTCATGGAAATGTTCTCTGAAATTATTGGGCTTTACGGGTTATTCTGTGTTGTTGCTGCTTTTTGCTCCTTGATTTTTTTTTTGTTTGTTTGTTTCTTTTCCTCTGCCATGCTTTTCAGACACTCAAGTGTTCCCAGTTCTGACCCACCTCAGGCAAGGCACACCGTTGTTCTTCCCCCACCCCCTATCGGATTTGTAGGGCCATATTAAAAATGCACATTGCAGAATGCTTTTTGCCTGACAGTTGTCAGCTCGTTTTGTCAGGACTGCGTGTTTAGTTCTTTCCAGTTGTTACCTGTTGTAGTACCTCTGTTCTCTTCTCCCCACATTTTGCAGCTGGTCCACTGTTAACTCCATCTCTCTTGCTTGCAGGAGCTTGTGGTACGCTTTCTGAAGCGAGCTGCCAGCAACCTTCATCAGTCCTTGAGGATGTTGCTCCCTAGCCGTTGTTTAGGACTAAATGACCGTCGTCGTATCCTGGCTCACCAGCTGGGCGAGTTCATAATCTGTTATAACAAGGTGACTAATTCTTTCTTGTTTCTTCTTTTGGTAGCTCTTTTGGTTTCTGTTTGCTTCCAAAAGTGCCTCCTGCGGGCTGCTGTCCTAGTAAAGATGGGATGCTGGTTTAAAGGCTCTGTTCTGCAATTTACATGGTCAGTTTGCACTTGCGTAGCCAGTAGTGGTAGTTTGTGTGTTCAACTTGTCAGACAGAAAACAGTATGACTACATTATATATGCAGTCTGGTAATCATGTGCATAAAAGTACAAAGTGTTGAAATGAAGTGGAATTTAACTGGTAGTTTGTTTTTTTCATTGGCTTGTCTTCGATTCTAATGCTTTGTAATACCTCTTCCCATTTCTCCCTGGTTTTGTGATGCTTCTTTAGAGATTTATTTATTTTTATGCAGAACAGTATGAATTGTGTATTTTACTGTTTGGTATACTGAGGGACTACCACCTATCTGTAGTATGGGACTCTGGATGCTCAGTGATAATAAGTAGGTCCTAACTTAAATATTTTTCACCTCTTTAGATGTAGATGATGATGTTCTCAGCATAGTGGTTTCATGCTAATCCTTGTTTTGCAAGGGCAGCTCCCCCTTTCCTTTGCCCCCTAGCAGTTCTTCAATGTTAGAATAAGGGTAGTTTAATTTTGCTTTCAGAGGCTGCTGTGCACATAGTCCTCTAAGCTCCTATTCGTTAGCAGAGGATGTTCACTTGTATTACCTTGTCAGAAGTGACATTTGGTAACTTGATCTGTCAAAGCAAGGTTGGCACTGAACCAGATTTGTTCCAGGGAGTGCCTTGTATGCCTAATGCTCACTGAATTACTGTGTTAGGAGTAACCACAAAATACTTGGGTGGCTCTGTGGTGAGTGAAGAATGCAGCTGCTTTGAGTATATTTTCCACTCAAATTGTATTTAAACATCAGGATTTTTTTGCTAACTCTTGAGTAAATTCACAAAATAAAGCTGTGTAACTGGTAATAAATCATTTCATAAACATTTTCTCACTTAAAACAAGTGAAAACAGGTCACTTGAGGTTTTAGGACATACATGTTTAAGCTGTTGAGAGACTCTTAGGCAATGAGAGCCTTTTACATCTGATTCCAGCATATAAACTTCTTTCACTGATGTGTAATTTCAGATTTATTAAGGGACTCCTACTAGCCATCATGTATCTCCTTTAATGACACAGAAGAAAAACTGCTGTCTACAGCAAACTAAGCAAAACAGATCACATACTATTCAGAGTTTTACTGAAGTAGTGAAGGGTAGACATAAGTTAGAGAGTGGCTTTTTTCTTCCCCCTCCTGAAGTATCTTTTAAGAAAACGTATCTAGCCCTTTTGTCCTGGGAATACTGAAGAAAAGCAGCAGGAAGCAATGAAGTGGAGGTCAAGTTTGGTCAGTTAAAGCTTATGTGCTGGTATGGTTATTTCATATAGGCCTGTAGGTTTGTTTTTGTTGGTTTTGGTTTTGTTTGTTTGTTGGTTTGTTTTATTGAACAGAAATGTTTGTGTCAATACTACCTCTAGTGTCAACAAGTTCTACTGGTGTAAAATAGAGAGATTATTTATGTCTGAGAGCTTGCTCCCATTTTCACACACAAAGGTTTACCATCTTTTTATTCCAGTATATTTCAGTGTACAAATGCATATTTGCCACAGTCTGTACTGTTTTACTTTCTTTGCCTTTGCTAAAGCAGTATATTTTTGGTATGTAGATAAGCACTTGGCAATTTGCTGTGTGACAAGAGAAATTAAATCAAGGGGAGAACTCCTAGTTTGCAGCAGGAAATGTGGATGGCATGATCTTGCCTCCTTGATTTAATTTTAATTTTGAATTTTTGTCCTGCTTTCTTCCTGAATCTCTTTTTGGGGCAGATGCTCAAATATTTTGACAAACTCCATATTTGACACAAACAGCAAAAGTAGAAAGGGGACCTACTATCTATAAAGAATTAATTTTTTTTTGGGGGGGGTATTATTTTACCAC
>JANIJG010014531.1:16489-29944 GCA_024611175.1 Megaceryle torquata
GTCATAGCCTTCCAGCAGCACAGTAGCTTCCAGCTCTTCCTGTTTGTTGCCCATGCTGTGTGCGTTTGTGTAGAGGCCCTTCAGCTGGGCAGTTGGCTGTGTCCCCTTCCCAGAGAAACACCAATTAATTCCCTTGAGGTGTTTCCCTGTTTCTTGAGGTTGTATATATTTTAATTTTTTTTTTACTTTTTTTGTTTGTTTGGTGGTGTTTTAATTTTTATTTTCCTTTTGTCTTTATTTCTTTTTTTTTTTTCTTCTTTTTTTTCTTTTATCTGACTCTGGAAAGACTAGAGTGACTGCACTCCTACCCTCTTTGCCCAGAATGAATCTGGACTAGCATTTATAAGCAGCTAGATATGGTGACTCATGACTGGAGTGAGAATGCTCAAACTGAAGGTGTTGAGATTGGAAATTAACAGAGATTCCTGAAATCAAACTATGGGATGAGAGAAATCAAGGGCTGTCAAATTGTGCTGCCTACAGTGAGCATACCCATGGAAGGGCAAAGCTTGTATATCTGAGCCTAACTGGGTGTTCTGTGGAAGGAAGTGCAGTGTCAGCCCTACGTATCCAGTGGTCCATGCTACTGTAAATGACAGTGCAGTTGTGATCAATAGAGTTGTATGGTCTACAGTAAATATTATCAAGAACGTACCTTGTAACAAGGCTTAAATTCTGCCATCCTCTTCTAATGATATCATAGTTTGCATTATTCTACTTCCTAACTCTTTGGTTTTGTTATAGAGCATCTTAAGGTGGTGAAGAAAATAAAAGATGATAAATCCAAAAGTTCAGTTGCAGATATGCCTGCAGAAGGAGCATTAAAAGGCTGTAAACCCAAAGAAGTTAAATCAACCTGTAAGTAAAATGGCTTAAATCATCATCCAAAAAAAAAAAAAAAAAAGGAATGAATGCACACTCTGTTTTTAATACTGTTTTAAACAAATGTTGAAACCTTTGGGTTCAAACTGAGGGATAAAAATGCCTAATTATGGGGAAGATTCTGTAGATTTTTTTTATTTTATTTTTTTATTTTTTTCTTTTAAACCTGAGAAAAGATACTATAGAGTCAGCAGTATGAAAGAGTTAGCTGCTTTTCTGTGGGGGAAGATGCAGATATGGCAAGCTTTGAAAGAGGTTACTCATCATGTAGAGTTGCCTCTTCTTTTGTTGGTAGATGAGGTCATTTTGGCCTCTGTGCCTGAAGAGGCATCTTTGTGTTGATATTAACCAAGGGACCTGAAAAGCAGCTTTTTCTCATGTAGTGTGCTTATTTTCTTTGTGTAGTTCCAGAAGGATCCACCTTCTCCTTAAATGCTGAAGCAAGTTTACCTCGGTGCGGCCCTCCTAGTGCTTCTTCCTCTGCTTCTGGTGCCATGTTCCAGAGAAGTACCCGTTCTTGGGTACCATCTCAGCCTACAGCCTCTGAAAACGCACAGGTGCCTGGTCACCATTCATTGTTGGCTCCTCCAGTTGGTCCCAGGCTGATTCAGTTCCCATCCCCACCACCCTCCTTGCAGAGCACAGCTCCTGACAGCTCTTCTATTTTCACAAACCCAGTGTCCAGCGAGGCTGCTAGCCTTGCAAGGTTACATCGTTGTCATTCTGGTAGCTACACCATTGGCCCACTCTCATCTTTTCAGAGAGCTGCTCAGATCTACAGCCAAAGATTGTCCCGACCATCCTCTGCAAAAGTAGGTGAGTGTTCTGGGATTCATAAAAACCTGCTAGCTCGTTATAGAGATTGTGTAATCTCTGTTCTGGAGTAGGTAGAAACTTTCCACAATTATTCAGTTATTGTTGAACAATGCTAAATTTTTCATAAAAAGATGGAGTGCAGGAAACAGCCTTTGTTTGCCAAATATGCCCTTTTATTGAGCAGCTGACCAGGGAATCATAGAATCATTTAGGTTGGAAAAGACCTTTAAGATCATAGAGTCCAACTGTAAACCTAACATTACCAAGTCTGCCACTTATCCATCTCCTTAAGCACCCCATCTACACATCTTTTAGATACCCCCAGGGATGGTAACTCACCTGCTTCCCTGGGCAGCCTTTTCCAAAGATTGACAACCCTGGCAGTGGATAAATCTTTAATATCCAATCTAAGCCTCCCCGATGTGATTTGAGGACACTTCCTCTTGTCCTGTCACTTGTTACCTGGAAGACTGACCCCACCTCACCACAACCTCCTTTCAGGTGGTTGTAGAGATCTCATCATTGTTGAATACTTTAAGGTGTGTCAAGACCTCCAGAACAGAAAGGTCTGAAGGAATCATTACTGTATCTCATCCTCTAGTACCTTTCAGCACTACCAATATCCAAGAGTATCTTAAAACCAGGATCTAAAGCCATCTTATTTACCATGCTAGGGCTGAACATAGTTAAGCAATGCAACATCAGAATGCAAGGAATCCTGAAGGGTAGAAGAAACTGTAGGAATTTGTGGGTGCAGACTTTAACCTCTTAGGAAAATTTTGGGAACCACACAGAGGCTAACAGCTGTGGTTTTATATGTTTGGGGTTTTTTCAGTGTTTGTATACATTTGTGTTAGGTTCTACCTCTGGATCAGCACATATTCACTAGGGTTGCTGTATATATATTGACATATATATATTGACAACCTTTCCACCATTAAAATAAATCTGACTTCCTAATTGAGTAGCTTATTTAAAGGGATTAATTTCTTTTTAAGGAAAAAAAAAAAAGATTTAACTTGGGTAACAGCAGCCAATATTCTCTGGAATTAGGTGCTGTTAGATACATTATAATAAAGAGAATCTGGGTTTGGAATTGATAAAAGCTCTTATAGGCAATACCCATGGCTATACAGAGGTCTATATTCTTCCTAGAATCTGCAGAAAATATCATACCTGCTTTTGTCTCTGATCAGCAGGCTGAGAGATTGACATGCTGCTCACTAAGTGTGTGCAAATGTTTGTTTGGTAGGTTTGTGCCATCGCAGTCCAAGTAGGCAGCGTGTGGGCTCAGCCAGGATGCATAAAGATGCAGAAGACACTTCTTCTCAGGACAAACGTTATAGCCCCAGTATGGTAGCAGCAGAACTGCAGCAGCTGGCAGAAAAGAAAGCAGCCCATCGGTATGCCCTACCAAGCCACATCAGTTTCCTTACACAGCAGGTATGTAAGCAGTAAAGCTAGAGCCCCTGTGACAACTGAAAAGTCTGTCACAGGCTTCTGTGTCAGTACTGGGCTGGGCTGAGACATACTGGAAGGAGTAAACCTCATGAAAATCTACTTCTGTCGTACTGTTGTTCTGAAGTATATACAGTCACCAGGATTTAGATTTTCTGTGAGATGACAAGAATTTTGTTACAGTCCTTTTATAGCAGAAAGTGAGACTGGGCAGAAGATTAGAAAATGTCATTAAAAAACCAAATCATGCTTGGTCTTATTAAACAATAAATCTGCATCTTCTCAGACTTATGCTTCCATGCAATCTACTTTCTCATACCTCCAGTGTCATCACAGGGCTGGGAATAAAGTCTGCAGAATGAGTTCTGATGTAAATTCTGTATTCCAGTAATATTCTAATATTATTATAAAGGCATAATAAAGTACTTACTAGCATGAGATAATCCTTTTGCTAACATGGTGGTAAAGATAAATTTATATTGGCTTCTGGTAGAATTCCACTAAGTTTCATTTTTTCTTTTTGAGCTGTTACATCCTAAATGACTATGCATGTAGTCAATTTTTTTTTTTCTTTAAAATATGCTAAAGTTTTCTTCAAAGGTGTTCAAGTTGGACACTTCTCAGTTAATTAAGCTGCCAACTGGAGATTCTTCAGGATATTCTTTGGGAATTTTTTTCCCCCTCTCTTTACTTGCTAGGGACAAACAGGTTAAATATCTGTGCTCTGATACCTTGATTTTGGAAATACTGTTTTAACAGTGATTTCTTACTAAGTTTTCTGAGGCATGTTTAATAGTTGCAATAGCTGATACTATTTGCTTGGTTTTGCTTCTATTCAATTTTATTGTTATATGCTGGGATTTTGAATATCTGGTTAAATGATTTGCAATATGTCTTTTTCAAAAGGCATTATCTGCAGTAATCTTGTTGGAGATGAAATCTGAATCTTGATTAGTATGAAAATTTGGATGGCTTAGTTGAGGGTGGTTTTTCTTTTAAGGCAATCTGATTCTTAAGTTCTGAATATATGGCACATAGTAATTTCTATGCTAAGACTATTTCTTTTTTTAATCACACCTGAAACAGTGATGTTTTGGAAAGTTCAGATGTAACTGCAAGGTCCAAAGTAACATAGCAATATAATCCCTTACCCCCCCTCCCCTTCCTGTGATTCAGCCTGGCTTTTAAAGCCTGTCTTTGCAACAAAAGCTAAGGGTTTTGGTTCTGTGGGAAGACAAGGCTGCTATGACAATGAAGGGTGACAAGAGGTACCAGCATACAATAAAAGCCTAACAGTACGGCAGCAAGTGCCTGTACTTGGTTAGGTTCACTGTTGAAACTAGGTCATGTGGTGTTGAGCCCCTAGATATGGATGTGGATTTAAAGCAGGGGGATTGAATGAACAGGAGAAGTGCAGCCATTACAGAGTAGGCTGGCAGTTTGGAAAGTGATTTGCAGAAGAGCAGATATTGGTGAAGCTATTTGGGTAGACAAGAATTTGGTCTGAACCAGGAGGGGGGAAGATAAGGTCAGAAGAGAGAGAGAAACAGGTGAGAGGAGATTTGGTAAACTGCTGTAGAGTAGCATTAAGCCTAAGATTATTGGTATGTGTTGAGAGCAGGAAAGAATTGGGATGGGAATATTTGGGGATTCTGGGTTATGAAACCATGGTGGCTTTGGGACAGGAGAATTAAAGGATTGAAAGCTGAGAGAAGACTAGCAATAGGGCTTGTATGAGGGTGATTTAGTTAAACAGGGTACTACTTATTTAATTAAATTAATAAATAAATACAGGGAAGCTGCTAGGGAGAATGTTTATTGTTAAATATAACTGTTGACAATGTTAGTTTTTACTTATGAGTAATTTTATTTTGTTTTATTTACTTAAAAACCACAGATTTACAATGGTTTTGTGATTACATAAAATCCAGTAATGATGATTTTTTTGAGGTTATGACAAACAGTGAGAGTTACATACTTCTATCCATAAGAGATCTTTCAAACACTGCCTGACTTTTGCTGTACTCACCATCTAGCTATAGTAGTCCACAGTATCAAAAATTAGCAAGGTGTTCCTCTAGTTAACTACTCCATACATTTGGGAGCAAGCAACAGTGAGAACTCTATGGAAAATGTGTACCTTTGAGGATCCAGTCTTAACCTGATAAGTTCATGGCTCTGTAGGCTAGTAAGGAGGTATCCAATCTCAAAAGGTCACAAGAAAGCAAGAAAGACAGAGAAAGCCCCTGTCCAAATTCCCCAAGTTTCAACTGAATTAGTATTGAAGATAGTACGTTCTTACGGTTTCATGAGAAGTGTTAAGTGCATAGAAGTGCAAGAGTATTTCAGTTGAGGGCTAAAATCGAGCGGAGTTGAAACTATCTCTTCTGTTTAGACTGCTACTTAGCCAGTCAGAAAGCATATATTAATTAGCAGTGAACAGGCTTCTAATTGGGAACTAGCTGCAATATGTACTGCTTCTTGCTTGTAAATTAGGGAGACCTAGGAAGGAAAGAGCTTGAAGATATCATAGGTCACAGACTTGTGAATGATACGGTTATTGGCCAGGGAGACGTGGGGATGCCACAGAAAAGTCAAATTTCCTTAAATATGGTATTGGTATATTAATTTGTTAATTCAGTGGAGATACAGTCTAGGTCTCTGAAAACATATTTTGGAGCATACAGGCATTATATTAACTATTTCTTTTTACATTATTTTTTGCTATAGTAGATACAGAGGAGATATATTTTCTTTCTTGTGATAAAGTACTCACCAAGTGCTCCTAGGAGAAAATATGGACAAAAGATGTTTCATGAGACTGTTACTGCTGGATTGGACACTGGATTTAGAACTTCAGAAAAGCAACAGTGAAGTGACGAAGTTTCTGCTGAAAGGCGTGGTCAGTGGTAAATTTGGTATAGTAGACAGACAGACCACCAGTGTGCTTAGCTGTAAGAAGAACCCTATAGTTTCTTGTAAATTTAAAGTGGGGAGTCTTGTTCCACTAGCAGATATATATTGAATTGAAATAGATGGGATTGTAATTCACCCAGTCAAACATAATTCAGACCCCAAAACACCCAACGTGTATCTGGATATATTAGAATTCTTTGAACTGAGAAAAATAGCATCTAATGGAACTGATTCTTGCTCAAACTTTCAGAAAAGTTTTTGAGGAGCTTTCAGCAAGGACTGTTAAGCAAGCCAGATATCTGTAGTGTGAGAGAGAAAATTTTATAATAGATTGAAAAGAGACAGAAAAAAGAATAATTACCCAGTTTGCTCTACAGCAAGTGGATAACTGAAGACAAAGCACAGAATGCACATGATGGACTGTAGATTTAAAGACTTGAAAGGAGGAGGTCCATAAGGACTGCCATATTATTACCTAAGAATGAATATAAAAGTAAGTTATTGCAAGGTAATATGGGACGTGAATTTACAGTAGATTAACCACTCTAGTCTTCATCCATGTGAACATGTGCTTGTTACCTCATAGTAAACCTGAGCTGTGCTTCTTATTACCTCTAGTATAAAGTGGGCTATAAGTATCCAGATGTTCAATTACTGTGAAGTTATGTGTGTGCTGTAAACTTACTTGAGCCTACCTCCCGATAATTCGTCAGGACGTCTGTGTTCTTTTGTTGATTGTTATAAGAAAAGCTAAGAGAAGTTTAACTACTACATTAACCAGGCAAGATAATGGCAGATGAAGTTCAGTGTTTACAAATAACTGATTACATAAAAAGCAATAGTTTAACCACTTAAAGTAGGAAGCTTTAAATTAATCACTTAGGGAAGAAAAAGTTTTATTCTGGAGATCTCAGTGAAGATACCTGTTTTAATTCATGCAATAAAGGCAACAAAGAAAAAATATTAACATGTTTAAGAAGCAGGATAGGAAATAGTATGTTATTCTGCAACCTCTCTTGAAAAACTGTTTTCAGTTTTGGTTGCCATTCCTAAAGTGAATTCAGAAAAAATAACTGGGATTCAGAGGTGAGTGACTACAATGATTAACTGTGAAATCCTTTTTTAATGAGGAAGGGAAAATACTAAGTTTATTTTGTTTAGGCAGGAGATAGGTGTGAAGGAATTATACAGAGCAGTGGATGACAAGGTAAATAAAGTTGATTGTATTCGTGTTTTTCATAATAAGAAGGGGATATTCAGTTCAGTAGGAAGACACATCAGGGTAAAAACTGATAATAAAACTGAATAGTTATTGTCACAGAATATACTTACTTTCTGAAACTTCCTGCAACGAGGTACCATTAAGGCAGAACACTTAACATACCATAGTTACCTCAGGCAGAATAATGAGCATTTAACAAAGGTTTTAGCATATAGAAATAACTCATTCATTTTCCTTAGTAATAAGCTATTACAGTTAGGTATGTGGAAACTAACATTTTTTCTGTCTTCTGAAATATGTCAGGCAGGATAGTGAGTTTGCTGGGTAATTGCTCTGAACAAAAGGTCACTTTTGTCTTTAATACCAGTGAACGTGTGCTGTGCCGCTACTTCCATATTTATTACTTTCTTTGCTACATTGCTTTACCTTAGTCAAGCTAAATATTTCCGTTATCATAAGTGCATTACTGAGACACTGGTGAGGAAATCAGGATCTGAAATTAGCAAATTCTCTAGTTATGGCATGCAAATGACTGCTAATCATTTTTAGAGTGATGACGTCTTTGTCAGTATGTGTAGTGTGGTGGTTTACATGCAGTAATATCAGTGTGTTAATGATACTCATCTCCTTTTTTGATTATCCTAAAATGTCCATGTTCAGTTTGCCCACTGCCTAGCATCGCCCTAAGGCAGCAACAGTACTACTGGAGAATCAAGGCACATACATTGGTGGGGAGTTGGGGAGTGCAGCTTGAAGGTACAATTCAGTAAGCCCCTTTCTTTTTAAAGGGACTTAATTGCCTCTCTTGCCTTGATTTGTGGTAGAGGGATCTTTCTGGCTGCTGTATTAGTTCTGGACAGCTGAACTAAGAGGGCTTTTTTGTCTGTACCTATTGTTAGCCATTGGCCTTTCCTGGTTGACAGATGGATGAAGACTATGATCCAAATAATCCAGACTTCTTTTCCTTCTGCTGTGTTCCTTACCAGGCATTAATCCTAAAGTCTTTTTCACGTGTGTTAAGCATAAAATATTTCCGTGTGCTTGTATTGCAGGACTTTCAAGAGGGAGGACATTAAAATTCACAGCATGTGTGTAGATCCAGAGCCAGGTGGCTGGATCCTGGATATGTATGTGTTTTTTCTTTGTGAATAACATGCTACTTCTCCCTGAAATATGCTGTAAAGTAAAAAGAAGGTTTTCTTCTGCAGTGCTGGATCTGTGTGAGGTCCCTATTGCTGTCTGGTGTGGGGGGTTATGGTTGGTGTCTACAAGGCTGTAGTAATTTGTAGTTATTAATGGTATTGAAGCGAAGAATGTGTTGAATTGGCCAGCTTCACCAGGAGCAGGAGAAGGAGGAAGAAGAGGAGGAGGGGAAGCTTGGTGGGAGCTCTGCCCCTCTCTGTGAGGGAGAGTGTGAGATTTCAGGACTCAGCTATCATTAGGAATAGCTCCAATTATTCTAACCAGGGAGTTTAATCACAGGCATAACATCAGACCACCCAGGCAAAGGCTATGCTGAGCTTGCCTTCATCTCTGCTATGCAGCCAGTCAGTGCTCAAGATCCAGCAAACAGAATTCCTGCAAACATGCTGACAAGTCCATAGGAAGATGGGGCACTTTTCTCATTCTACATTTTTCATTTGGACAGAAGGTGGAAATTAGCAAGAAGTAGATAAGTTTACCAAATCTTAAGAAAGGGGAGAGGGGAAGAATTGGAATGGGCACTTTACAGTGCCCCAGAGGGACCCTGTTGGAATAATATGCTACAGGAATCCACAAACAGCAAGCTTCAGCTTAACATCAGCTACCGTATTTGAACCCACACCACTCCTCAGTTACTCATCTCAATTACAGTGTGGTACCCTGCCCTGCCTTGTCCTCAGCAGAGGGAGAGTTCCACAAAGCAAATGGCTAGTGTGCTCAAACACGTTGTACAGGTCCCAGTGGGCACTGTCTCTTTCTGTTCTAGACCTAAGCTGTGCAATGTGGTGACTGCAAAAAGACCATGAAGCAGAAAATATTTGCAGAAACTTGATGCGGATGTGTTCCCCACCAAAGGGGATTTTTAGTGTTAGCCCTTTGCTTTGACTCAACACACTTTATCAGAGTCTTAGATTTATTTTTATGTAACCATATGGTTGGCTTTTACCCTTCCTCTGATGGAGAGAAAGGGAATTGTAAAGGAAAAAGGCATTTCACTGTAACTAGGAAGAGGAGCGGGAAGCCAGGAGTTGAAGTCTGAGGAATTTTTTTTCCCCACCCCCTCCCTCTGTCACACAGCTCTGCACTGCTCCAGAACCTCATCTTCCTCCTCATGCCCGGTTCCTGTTCACACAGGAACTGGAATTACTTTTTATACTACTGATTTGTGACATCAGTAGTGATACAACTGGTCTTGGCAGAGGTTGTCAGAAGTGGAAACGTCAATGTAGTTTCTGCAGTGCTTGAATTGAACCCCTTCTGCTTGGAGGCTCCAACAGGTATAGGAGCAGAGGCTTTGTTTTGATGCAGCAATATCTGCAGAGAGTCACCAAATGGGCCAGACTGAGCAGCTAGAACTCATATTATGGGAAAGATTACATCCTGATCATCAAACATTTGGCAGGACTGTGCCTTATCAAAATCACTCCCACTGGGAAGTTTTGAGGCAGAAAGTGTTGAAATGAAATCCTGACTTTTTCAGGAGAAGGAAGTGGGGAGTTCAACTGTCCCCAGCAGCAGCACTAACTGGTTTGGGCTTGGTTTTTATTGGTTGTTTCTTTCTTACTTGTTGGTTTGTTGGTTAGTTGGGTTTTGGGGTTTTTTTTGGGTCAGGCTTTTTTTTGTTATTGTTGTTGGGTTGTTTTGGGTTGGTTTTATGGGGTTTTTTCTTTTTTTTTTTTTTTTTTTTTTTTCCCATTTTTAAATGGATGCATATGCTGGAGACAGTACAAAGGAATTTGCAAGTTTGTCAGGTTTCCCAGGAATGTCTCTGGCAGGTCTTTGTCTGGAACATTTTCTGGAGACTGGAACACTTGTGCTCTGTATGCATATGTATATCCTGTAAGCTGGTAAGCTCCTCGAGCAGAGAAGGAATGTCACGGGCCTTTGGCCAGATGAGCCTTGGTACACATACAAATTTCACACTTCCCAGCTGGTTAGCCCCAGTTCTTCCCCTCTGGCTGGTTCTCCTGCAAATTAAAATCTGTACATAAAATGAAGATGTTTCAGTATGGGGTGTGGTCAGTAAGCTGGCCTGGGTAGCAAAAAGATGGCCCCAATAAAATCCATTTGTATTACATGTTTTTTTCAAGGAATTTTTAGTAGGTATATTTTGTGCCACTGTTCAGACAATGAAAAGTGTGTGTTAAGAGATTTGTGGTTTGGGGTTTCCTTTGCCTCTTAAGGAAAGAAGCAGGTTATGATCCTATAATGTTTCCCATGCTGGGACAAGGTGTTTGATTCCAGTATCTCAATGCATTAAGGAAGGCAAGACAGGAGGACTGTTTCCAGTAGTACTGGGAAAGCTGGGTGCTCTGTTAGACCAAGTCATGCTAGCCTGTACTAGTTCATGTGTACATGAGAGCTCTGTAGTCAAGCCAAGAAAGTGCAACACACAGACTTGGAAGAGGACACATTAACAGTGAGTATTTATATTGTTGTAGCATCCAGTCATAGTCATCTCTGAAGGTTGAAAGAAGAAAAATATAATTGAAAGAATGCAGCAGGGTTTTTTGTTTGTTTGTTTGTTTCTTTGGTTTTTTGGGGCTTTTAAAAAATTTTTTAATGGCAAGCTGTTTTTTCTTCCCCTCTGTTCTCAAGAGAATAAATACTTCACTGATCTTGAAAACCTCAGGGGTATGTGTGTTTGAGGAAGGCTTGGCAGGTGAAAATACAGTGACTATAAAAGCCAGGTAATAGAAGGAAAGAAACGTTTCTTTTACAAGCTATTGGATAAAGATGACGTTGCTGCATGAATATTAAGTAATTAAATGGAAAATTAGGGATTGACTGAAGGGTCTTGAAGGAGTCAAACTGAGCACACTGGAAAATATAGATCAAAGGTTAAGACATTTTGCACTTTTTTTTGTTTGTTTTTCTAGTGGAATGCTTCCTTCTTTGAGCGTTTGGAAATAGTGTAATCTTCTACTTTCCAAGGTATCAAAACCTAAAGATTCTGGTCTGGTCATAAAGTAGAGGAGCAGTGACCGTACATGTTCCGAACCATGATCCCTGTCCAATTTTTCTTTAAAGGAAAAGGTTTCTCTGTGAACCGGTGATATGAATATAAACCTGTGAAACTTGTTCATAGGGTACATTGTGCCAAAAACTATGTAGCATTAGGCCTTCTCCTGTTTCAGACTCTGAACTTTTTATCATATTGAAGGTTTTTTAGAAGAGACAATAAAGTAGGTCTATGATGACTGTGCTCTTTTGGCATGTGTCTTAGTCTTGACCTATGAAATATGGCTCAAATTCTAGATCCCTTTTTCTCCTTACCCATCAGATCCAAGTGGAAATGGGAAATGTGTGAACTGGTGAGGATGCAAGTGTGGCTCCAAGTAAGAGAAATGGTCCTTAGACTTTGTAGACCTTCAGTCCCCAGCACTTTATAGGTTATGGCTGGTCTATGGCAGAAAACTACTAAACCTACCAACTGTGGAGTGGGAAGTAGGCAGTTTTTGTCGTGTATTATGCAGCCAGTGTTGTAACACATTGGCCCCTGAGACTCAGGATCTGCTGTTAAGAACATTGGTAATAAAAATTTAAGTCACTTTTCCACTCTTTGCCAAGAGTCTGAGTAACAGCCTCTAGTGATGCGTCCCTGTTCACCCTGGTTGACTCCTGCAAACTAGGAAGAGAAACACTCAGGTTTTTAGGAGGCTTTTCCTGAATCCACAGAGGATGATCTGCAGCACTGATTTGTTTTGTTCATATTCTTTTAAATTTTTTGGTCATTGTTAACATTTGCTGCTTTAGCTTATTTGAAACATTAGACAAGATCAAAATAAAAATAATTCATTCTAGAAAAAAGGTTCTTGAAAATGAAAATGGGAAAGTATTGAAATAATAGTATATTGCAGATAGAAAAATACTAAGCTGCTCTTCTGACTCTTGTGATTTCTTAAAGGTATTAAACAATTGGTCTTTGTAGGATATTATTCATTAAAAACATTCTGTCCTGGAATTTTTCTTTCTTTCTGTCTGGACTTGGAGTTCTAATATTTCTTATTCAAATTATAAAGCAGATTATCAAAACCAAAACCCTCAACTCTAATATCCAGCACATTGGAGTACCATTTGGTATTGTGGCCTTGCTCTTAATAAAGCAAGACCATAGAGTCCAATTCTTTTAATCTTTTATGTCTCTGCTGTCAGGAAGGCAAGACTATTGCAGTCATAAATTTACCTTCTAATGCTTAATAATAATAAAAATACTATTTTTGTATTATGCAATAACTTGTCTCTTGGCTTATTAGCATTGTATCAAACTAAATATAACAGTACATAAACGTGCTGTTAGATTTTCTAACACAAGGCTCTATTTATTGATGTGGCTGTGACAACCCATGTGTTTTTTCCCCCTCTTCTATTTCTTGATGTCAGATAATAAATAGAATTGCGTCGTGAGGTCTCCTCATTCTATGACCGCTCTTCAGGATTTACTATCCCATTGTGTTCTTCACTCAGCATGTTCCTTTCAGCCTCATACCAACAGTTTAAAAATTGTGGCAAAACTTGATGAAGCAGTCTATCGTGAGAGATCTTAGCTGTATATTATCTTGCCTTTTACAGACTCCCTAGAGAATGTATTGATGTGAGGCCTTTGAAAATAGGGCTATATGAAGCATGCAGTGCAGCACATAGGTCTCCTGTCCTACTGTCAGTGACAGTAAAAAAAATATTCCGAAGTCCCTCTGTGCTAGTGGAAAACAGGAATGTTACCAAGCAGGATGGTTTGAGCCCATCTCAGTACAACTCTCTGTGAAAATTAATCTTGTAGATGTACACCAATAACCACCTTTCCTGTTGAGCCCCACTAGTCTGCCTTTCTTGGTGGTGTTGCTTTGTTTTGGGTTTTGTGGTGTTTTGTTTGTGTGTTTTGTGATTTTTGTTTGTGTGTTTTGGGTTTTTTGGGGGGGGGGGGGGGGGGGGGGGGGGGGAGGTGTGTTGTTTTTTGT
>JANIJG010014531.1:30044-47918 GCA_024611175.1 Megaceryle torquata
TTTTTTTTTTTTTTGTTTGTTTTTTTTTTTTGTGTTTTGTGTGGTTTGTGTGGGTGTTGTTGGGGTTTGGGGGGGGGGGAGGGGGTGTGAAGGAAAGGAATTGTTTGCTTTTGTTTTATTTTCCACTACGACAATTTCTGAAGCTTCATGTTATTCTTCGTGGAGATTTTGGTATCTGCTTTGGTCCAGGTGCTATACATTGTTTTCTTTTAAGCCAAAGTAATGATTGATTTGCTGCTAAGGATTTTCCTCTATAAAGGGAATAATACAGTTTCATCAGGTGCACAGGAAGAATACTGACTAGAAAATGAAGCTACTTTGGTGAGCGCAGATGTATTGGGGGTGCCACACCAATCCACCAAGGTGTTATCTTGGCAAGCCAGTTACAGCAGCTGAAGCGTCTCAGTGCATGGCACGGTAACAAGCGGTAACACGCATCTGGGTGGGCTGGCTGTATCTAAACCTTACGCTCTTGTTGGTGTGTTCTCCCTCATTCAGAATCCCTTGCCTGTATTTAATCCTGCTGTAGTTTAAACACCTGTCTATCTGGAATGTGTGAAATGTCCCTGCTCCCCATGCTAAGCTATTTGCTCACCTGCTTTGCTTAGAAAGACAGTTTTCAAATAAACAGTGGTACAGTGTTAGAGAAGACAGCATATAGCAGTAACAGAGCAGAGGTGAGGTGGCAATGCATCAGACTAAATGGTTCCTGGTAATAAGGTGATGAGTAGAGAAAATTTGATATAGTCATCTTCGTTTAACGTGTTGGATGTGTTAGCAAAGTTGTGATCACTGTTGCTGACAAACTAAAAATTGTGTAGATCCTGTTATCATTTATCCTGTTGGCCTCTGTTTGCCTCACTTGCCATTCTTGCTTCTTTTCAGACAATAAACTCTTTGTGGACAGAAACTGTCATTGTTAGGTATTTGTGTAGTGCCTGGCACAAACAGAACTCAACCTAATCTGAAGCCTTCTGTTATTGCAGTGAAAATGCTTTAAATTTTAATTAAGGTCTAGAGAAGGAGACAACATTTAAGCATGAGATAGAGGCACCAAAATGACACACAGTGTTGTATTCCATATAATATGGCTAACACTACCCATTACTAAGCTTCCGCAACATATCCCACTCTAAGATCTTGTTTTAAATTGCTTGTAATGCTCTGAAACTTTATCCATTTTGACTTGTGTTTTCTGTGCTTAATGTTCAGTTTTCAGAATACTTCAGGCAAGGTGAAGTGTTCCAGCCAAAACTGAGGCTGCATAAAGAAAAGTGTCATGCATTTTTGTATCGGTAGAACTTTTCATTTAAACCTCTGGATCTCCCATGCTTTGAAATAGCAATTTGGAATTTAAATATTTGTCCAAGCTTGATTCACCCGAAGCTTTTCAGATAGTCACTGTGCAAATATGCTCAGCAGCACCTGCTAGAGCTTCTCAGCTTCCTGGAGGTTCCCTCCACACTGAGAGCGCTAAACTGAATTTCTCTGTATTTTCACCCAGTAGAGTCCTGAGGCTTGAGACCCCATTATCCTGTGTTCTCAGTGACCTGGTCTGCTTTGGGTTGGGACCCTGTCCGAGTTCAATGCAGAATGAATGGGAATTACGCCAAGGTGTGGAGAACAGGTAGGACAAGGAGGCTGTGAAGTTTGGACCTGGACATAATTTGGGAGAGGAAACTGAGAACCATTTGGGTGAAAGGACAGAAATGGAAGGAATGGCACTGTGGTCAACGTGCTCCAATGAGAAGCCCACATTCTGGGACTGGGTGAACAAAGAGGTTGGCAAACAGAGTGGGCTGGGAAGGGGAATAAAACTAGAACCACTTGGATATATGGCATGTGATCAACTGGAAAGAAACTCAGGTGTGGGAAGACAATCAAACCACTACTCCCATGGAAAGTTTGAGGCCTGAAATGGTGTTGCTCGGGGGTCAGAAGTAGTGGAGAGGCCAGTGCTGAAAATCTAAGAATGAAACTGGACTGAGCAGAATAAGGAGAATGAAATCTGAAATGTGGAAGCTGGGATGGACTAGGTGAGAATAAGACACAGACAAGGAGCAAGAACAGGAAAGGGCTGAAATGAAAGCAGTTACTTTTGCAGAAGTGGGCAGAAGCCTACTGCATAACCAATTTCATCCCCTCCAGGACTTGAAGTAGGAGTTAAAGATTTCTGAAATTACAAAATGCTTAAATGCCTCGTACTGCTAAACCACACAAGTGGCAACCTAATGTGTTGCAATGTTAGTTCACATTCTAGAGTTCAGTCAGGGGAGATGTCTGCAGTCCTGCACAAGTCCATTGTAGATATGGATGTAGTGTATTGCAGGGAAGCTGGTATGTGCTTGTTTGAGTAATTGCGCACAAATTCTGATGAAAGGGTGTTGTTAAGATCTCAAAGCTGGAAATCCACAAGCTGTGCTTAAGTTAAGTCACACTTAAGTACCTTAATAAGCATCACCTCTGAGATCTGGAACAGTTGTAGGGCTAGTTGTTAGACTCTTCTTTCTATCTGTGTCCTATGTCTCATTGTCTATATGCCTTCCAGTTGCCAGAGAAGCAGGGGCAACACAGATAAGTCTTGCTTGCCATATGACCTTAATCATGGTGCAGAAACAGGCCTGTTCTGTGCTCCTAAAAAGCAGCATGTGATCATGTAATTAAAGGCAGTGGGGCAATGTCTGGCTGGGAATGTAAACCTAATACTTACACTGCTGTAGTAGATACCATGATGTTGTGCATTTAGGTTTTCTTCAATAAATGTACAGATAGTTTCTGCTTGCGGAGTTTGATCTTTCAAAAAGATAAGCAATGCACAAAGAATACTTGGAGAAGAAAACAAGGGAATACATTTTCTATGCTTAAAAACACATAGATAATTTATTTAGAGCTTGATATAACAAACATAAACCTAACATGATTTTAGGCTATCATTAACTGATGTATTTACCTGTTTAAACGGTTTGGAAGCGGTTGCATGAGAAGTTTCTTTGGTGTGTGGTAGAGCTTGGGTTTGAATTTTATATCTAAAGCACATATGCTGTATGTTGTGCCTGGGTGTATTCATAGAGAGGGACAGAGAGAGGCCTGGTGCATATGGCTGGCTTAGTGACACAATTCATGGTGACTGGGCAGGCACTTCTGTTCTCTGCTCAGTGTAATGTGAGCTAGCTTTTCATTAGTGCCTGTAGAGTTAATTTTTCACAGGGCAAGAAGGCGATGTTGCGTTCTTTGGGATTTTTGCCACATCTTTGTCCTTTTCTTCCTTTGTTCTTCTGTGAATGGAAGGGTTGTAGTTTTAATGCTGGTACTTAAATTCATCTTGAGTGTGGTGACTGTTGGTGTCATCTCTCCCACTGCTTTATGCAACAGTTTTTCTGCATCTGAAGACTTCTCCAGCAGTCTTACTTCTTAGTAAATACTCTATCCAGTTTACTTAGTGACAATTTTTGCTCTTTTCTTGGGTTTTAATTGGTTCTGATGTCTTTCTCTTTTTTTTTCCTTTTTTTCTTTCTTTTTTCTTTAGTTAACAAACCTGAACTTGGCAGGTGGAGCTATAAGCAAGGGGAATACAGCTGCCCCACAGAGCTACCAGTCACCACTCAACAAAAGAGGGTTATTACAGGCTGTTCAGTCAGACAGTCAGATAGCTGACAAAAGATCTGGCTCTTCAGCAGTCAGGTAAGTTAAAATTGCTGTTCCAGCTTTTTAAAGAGGAATGCGATGCACTCATAAGCTCACTGATAATTTGTGTTTGGCTTCTTGCTCACTTGACAACATCTAAGGGCCTAGTACTGGTTCTTTTCAAGACTATCCTAGAAACAAGGCCTATGAAAATAAAGCTATGTTTTCAGAGCTGGCAGGTTCATGGTGAAATAAAGACATGGATGAATGTGTAGAATTAAAGGGAAATGTCTCTTTCTATTTGATTATTTCTCATATCTACTTCTGTAAGTTTAGGTTTGCTGGTGATGAGACACGTATGTAGAACGCAAACTTACACCTGATGCTGCAGAGATCTTTACTAAGACCTTATCTTCATGCTTTTTCTTGAATATCAAGTTTTGATTGCTCAAAGATAGAGCAGCATCTTGCAGTGTTTATAAAAGTTTCTTTATCAAATGGATTCTTTATGCCCTTTATTAATTTTGGATGTTGGAATTTTATATTTATGGCAGGTATGCTCATGGAACTCAGGCATGGGACTGTGATTCTGCAGTAAAACCATTCTTCCTGAGATTGAAAGAGCAGTAAGATTTACTTCAGGGGTTCTGGATCTTGGAAGCTAGGAACAAAATGAGATTGCTGCAGTAGGCTAGGCTGAATACAGGACCAGAACTCCTGGAGATTTGAGTTGTTTTTTGCCACTTCACAGTAAATAATATTTACTCCTTTACTTAAGCCTTTACTTTTGTTTTTTAAAATAAAATAATTAGGCAGAACTTATCCAACGCAAGTTTAGGACTGGAAAGCACCGTGTACATGAAAATACTGTCTCTCTTATTGGTGCCTGAATGCTACTGGAAAATGGAGGGAGATGAGAGAGGTAGACACACAATTCAGAAATGTATGTGACCTGAGTGGTCATCCTTTTCCATGTGGGTCCTTCAATAGGAGAATTGGAAAGGGAATTGGAAAGCTCAAGTAAAATTCTTCTTATTTCATCAGTTACTGCTTTCATCCTGCCTAAAGAGGAATGTGAGAAATGAATTCCTGGCCTGTTCCTGTTCCAGCACAATGTTTGCCTCCAGGGTTTAGATTTATTGAGAGGTGGTGGTGATTCTGCTCTTGGAGCCCAGCCAGGCAAGCTATTACCTAATCCAAATAAAGAACCTATCCAACAGGTGTAAACTGCCTTCCCCTCCTACATAGCTTGAGAGGGCAGCAGAGTGCAGGCTGTCCTCAGCTTTCTTTCCTTTCTCAGCTCTACTTGCACCTCTGCATGGACTCAGACATAGCTGGAAAAGGGTAACCTGTGGTCAGAGTCTTCTATTGCAGAACTCTGCAGAATTCAGTCATTACCACTTGACTTTGAAACCATTTCAGTTACATGTTATATGTTCACAATTTAATGTCCAGAACTCCACTCTGACTTCTAGGGCTGTGCCTCATCTAGAATTGCATGCATAGCTCAATACCTTTAGAAATTCTGTTTTATTTTGCACAGCAATCCAAAAGTACTTAAGAATTGTCCAGTCACAGCTGACAGAAGATTCCATCTTCAAACCTTTTATGAACGTATTGGTCTTTTAGTACTTCAGTTGCTCTGGTTTTATCCTCAGAGCAAGAGACAGAAAGATGTCTTAAGAGTCTTTATTGAATTACTTTCCCTTCATATCTGCCTGTATCAAATGGACAGAATACCAGCAGTTAAGTTTTATGTAAACCTGGAAATTAAAAACAGGGATTCCTGAGGCAGTGCTGGATTACTTGGGCTGTGAACTTTTATTTCATGAGAGAATTCCAAAAGGAATATCAAGGTCATGATATATGGAGATGGCTATCTTGTGTTGTAAATGCCTTTCTTGCTACTTGATCTGTTACATTGGAGCAAGCAGTTCATAGGGGGTCATCTAATGGGTGTCAGCCTGTGCTCAGTGCTGGATGACTGTTTGAAGAAAAGCTTCCTGTTTTTTTTCCATTAAGGTTCTGGTCTGTCAGTTGTAGAATTCTGCAAGGATGGAAAAGTTTTGTAAATGAGTCTCTTATCTGGCTTGTACTTGGCTCCAGTTCAAACATCTGCCTGTGAAACTCAGTCCTTACAGTTTTTATATGGCTCTGTGGTAAATCTAAGCCATGTTAGTGCTGCTGAGGTTTGTTTGAAAATTTTGGTTTGATGTTTGAGATATATAGGATTCAAGCCTGACAAATCTTACTGACAAATCTTCCTGTCTTTAATTCACGCTCTCCTGGTACTGACTTATCTAAATGTTTTTCAAAAAGTTCTCCCTTCTTCTGTTGAAATCTTTTGGCTGTTTGAGTTGAGCTGCCAGTTTGGTAGTCTACTCTTCAAAAGGCAAAGGATGTTTTGAGTTTGTAATAGAGACAGAGAACAGCTCTGGATATATCAAATGTTATTTTATGAATCTGTACTGCTGTGCCTTTTGAGAGTTTGTATTTATTTATTTTGTCACTTTCCATAAGCATTGTTACTATTCACACTCAAATAATGGTTTAAGCTTTCACTGTGCCCCAAACAAAGAAGCCTGCAGGGCTACATAAGGTGAGATGTTTCAAATTGTACATGGGCTTACTTATGACTGCCATAACGTGGCTGTCAGCCTTTGCTGTGTTTGCTGCAGCCCTGCCTTTGCTTTCTGTAGCTCATTGAGGCTATGTTCTCCTTCTTTAACTCTTGTCCTGTCTTGCTGCTCTATTTCAGTTCCATCTCAGCTTCTCTCTCTAGACACTGGGCAGGATTGTCACCCTTTCACATTTCACATTGAGGAAGGGGATTCCTCATTATCCAGTGAAGCTAATTTCCAGTCACTGAAGCCAAGACCTAACTAGGACTGCTCTTGAAAAAATAATCTCTTGAAAGCATTCTCAGTTGCATAATAAAAGTAAAAAAGCAGGTGTTTAAGAGAACAAAGTTTGTCAATCCAGAATCTAAATTAACTTTTGAGTACCTGTTGGCAAATAGTTGCATAATCCCCAGTGGTAGGGAAGGTAGATTTTCTAGAAAGCTTTTCGGACTTGAATCTACAATTTTTTTGTATTTTTTGTTTTGGGTCTCTCTTTTTTTTTTTTTTTTTTTTTTTTTTTTTTTTTTTTTTTTTTTTTGGAAAAAGACAGTTGATTTCTCCTCAAATAATAACTTGGGCTCTGCAGGTTACTCAGTCTTCAAGACCTTAACCAAAGCTAGTGAGAAAGAACCTATACCAATTAGAAATAAATCTGTGTTTTCAGTGGGCAACTTGGACTCAACAGCAGCCATCCCTGCTCAGTTTTATCTTTTAGAACTCATACGGGCAGTTGTCAAGAATTCAGCAGTGAAATGGTCAGTGTTTTCTCAGACCTCTGTTTCATTGGCTTCTTGTTCTTTCATAAGAATCAGTGGCCTTCCTTAGCCTCGGTGGGTAGGGGATGCTTGATATCCTGCTTCCATGCCTAGTACTTACTACTGCTTCATGGTTACATTTACTGCCAGGAGTACATGTACTCCCTGTTCTAGGTTTCAGATGTTCTACTCTGATCATATTAAGTGTATATCCTTTGGACTTGTGCGAATGTGAAAGAGTCTCTGATCTCTTTTGAGATCTGTGCTCATTTAAGTGGCTTCTCTATATCCACTGAAACTTCTTGAGTTTTGCTGGAAAGACCCCAGACAACTATCATGGGCTAATTGTGCTTTACTGGTCTTGATCTGTAGTGTCAAAGGGGCAGCTTGCTGTGTTTGACATCAAGGGAAGGTGAAAGTGGCTTCGTTGTTTCCTCAGTTTTTATTTTAGATTTTGGAGATGTGGAATGTAAAATAAAAAATCAGGCTTGGATCCTGACTGGACAGGTTCTGTAGAGTTATGAGAAGAGTGTTGCTAGAACAGCCAAGAGATGTGCTAATGTGTAAGGTGATTCTCAATGACAGAAGCATGAGCAGTTGATGGGACAGTCTCTCTTTTTTTGTAGTACTTGTGAGCTAGGCCAGGGTGGGCTTCAGCATGACAGAAGCAATGTGAACATTGCAGTAGGGGCTATGGGAAAGGGCTATCTACATATGATTTTGGAGTTAGAAGTAACAAGGAGAGAATTCTCAGGGATCTTGACAGGTAAAACAAAGTTTTTGAGAATAAATCTATTTTTGTTACATATATGTTACCTTGTAGCTCTGCATCTTGAGGGTTGATAGTCACTTTATTCTCTTCCAAATAATTTTTTTTTTTTTTCAAGCTCCCTGCAGTCTCTTACAAGGTAGAGGCTGCTGGACTGCTCTCCTGTGCTGCACTTGCCAAGTGGTCAGAGCTGATTTGCTTGCATGTCCTCTCTGTGTGTCTGTGCAAGCTAACTTGGGAAACTGTGCTGCATTGCTGCTGTCTTGGAAGAAAAAGAAGGGACAAAGTAGCAGGCACTGAGGGCTGCGCAACAGGCCCTCAGTTTGGTTTGAGCAAACTGCATTGACCTTAACACCTCCCTGGCTAAGTAGCACAGAAGTGTTAGAGCAGCACCAGATCAACAGCACTGAGTCCTGACTTGTGCTAGAACAGCCATATGCTCCTTGCTCCTCATACCGCTTGTCATCTTCTCTTTTCTCTTTATCTCTTAGTGCCTAAACTATTTAGATTTCCTTATTTGAGGTGGCAGAGTGATTGAGGGTGGGCTCAGTGATTTTTCTGTGACTGGTGGTGCCCTCTCTATATCTCCTCAGCAGCTCTGTCATGCTGATTCTGCCTATGGTCCTTGAGAAGCAGCATTTCTGAGAACCCCAAATGTGGGGTTGGGTCTGTTTATTACATTCTGCTTGGAAGAAGTTTGAGGAAGGTGGGCAAAAAAATACAAGTACTGCCTGGGTAGCTGTACAGTCTTGCAACTCATCCTTTCTCTAGTTTGTGCATGTTCTTACTCTGCTTATGCATATTTGCGCCTTTAACAGCTTTCCTCTGTCTCGGCAACCTTTTTTTTTCTTTTTTCTTTCCTTTCCTTCCCCCAACATATCTCCCAGGGTCACCAGGGACAGCTTATTAACTGTGGAAGTGAGCTGGCTGACTTGAACTTCAGAAATACATGGCTTGCCTTGTATTATTATTTTTTATTTTTTTTTCCCTATATATATTTTGGTCACACTAAAGAAACTTGTGATGGCAGGTCCAATTACTCTCCATCCTGCTCGGAAATCGCCCTGAGCCTCAGCACCATGGGTTGGCACAGTCCTGAAGGCTCTCTTCTTCCCACAGCTAGGCCTTGGCTCTGTCGATCCGGAGCCTCCAGGAGAGGAAAGGCGGAAAGCTCATGACTTGCCCAGACAGTCTGAGGCCTGGCCCTGCAGCCTCGGCTCCCCAGACGCTGTTGAGTCGGACTTGGCTGGCAGCCGCTGTGCTGTTACTTTTCCAAGGTAATAAGTGAGATTAATCGCAGGACCCTTTCCAGAGGCAAAGGGGGTTTGGGCCACGTGAAGGGAGACCATAGAAGCCAATGCTGGGGCTGTGAGCTGAAGGCGAGAACTGGGGCCTCACCGCGGGGCAGAATGGGGCACCAGCAGACTTGTGTGAGTGTGGCGCCTCTGCTCGGCTGCTTCTGGGAGGCTTTGCTGGAGCTGCAGCCTGAGGCCTCCCTTGGGCTGGCTCTAGCTGAGCACAAGATGCACAACGTCTGCATTAACTGTGTCTGCTGGCCTTAGGCAACTATGTTTTTTGCTAATAGGCTTCCACATTTGAGGGGAGCAGGTTTCTCTTTGCATAACTTCCTTTCAGAGAAGATATGAGGATCTTTCCCATTACTCCTAGCAAGCAGCCCATGTTGGCAGGTGGAGGGGAGTAACAGGGATTTTATACTTTCCTCCAAGCCAACACTGTGTAATGGGTTTGGATTTCTCATTTCAGCAGCCTCCACAAATTGACCTTACCCTAATGTAAACATAGGAATTTGCCATCCTGGACTGGGCTGCTGCTCTGTCTAGTTCTCTTGTCCTATGCTTCAGCACAACTACCACCACCATCTCCAGCAGAAGCGCAGAGAATGTTCTGAGGGGCAGCAGTGAAATTCCCTGTCTGGGGAAGCTTGCTTTTACCCTCCAACTGTTAACAGCTGGCTTCTATGTTCCACATAGTCTAGTGTGGATGTTGTCATTGCTCATATATTTTTACTTTCTGGAAAAACTGTGGTCTCATTGAGCTGTAGCAGTGAGTTCTACAGGTGAATTACATATTATGCAGAAGCTTTCTTTTTAATTTTTTTTCCCCCCAAATCTTCCAAAAGTCTCTGCACCATTGTTACATGAAGGCAAACACAGATGCTTGATTTATTTCCTGGGCTATTTATTCTCTACGTTTCTGTCATCTCCATTCTTATTTGTCTCTCCTAAACTAAACAGTCCCATTCTTGTCAAGTTCTAAATGGAAATCTTCCCAGCTCTCTAATAATTGTCTGGCTGTCTTTATAGAGATGACAAGAAATGAAAACAGTACATCAAGTGGGATTAAAACATTGGTATTATGTAACACTATTGTATCTTTTATTTTCTAACTCATAACTTACATATATCTAGCTTCTGACCATGCTAAACGCCGATTTTTTTTTATTTATAATTTTTTTTTTAACATAATATGTAATTATTTTTCTTTGATATTGCAGTAAATGTAAAACTGAGCAACAGGTATAGGCAGTTCATGCTGATACAGTTCTACTTTTTTTTTCCCTCACTAGTGAACTCTCCTTTTCCTGCTTTCAGCTGCCACCAGTAGATTTTTTTTTTTTAGCTGTGATGGAAGTTGCATGCTGTTTTCTGTTCTAATAAGCATCTAATTCAATATAGAGCAAGTTGAAATAATTTAGTTTCTTGGTGCTACTTGACTCATAATCTCCTCCCAGCTGTCCTTGATCACAGATCTCTTTGAAATAGCCTGTGTAGGTTCTAGATATTTATGTTGCAAAGTGACCAGCAGATCTCCCCTTCTCTGTCTTTATTTAAACCTCCTAATCACTATTGAAATAGTTGCTTTCCAGAGTGGTATTCAGAAGGTTAATAGGGCTGTAGCTCCCACTTCAGCAGCTCTCACAAGGGAGATGACTCTGCTGCTAACAGTGTTCTAGGAATGAGGGGACCCCTGTAGTCTGGTGCTCTGTGGGAGCACCTCTGGCTACAGCAACCTTCCTCTCTAGAGGAGTTCTGAAAGGGTTACAAGGGAGCGTTGGCTGTTTCTTTGAGCTATTTGGAAAAGACGGGCCTCAGACATCTTGGCAGGAACCTGGGGCCCTGTTTTTTCCAGCCCAGCCCTTCCTTCTGCACAGAGCTGTCAGGGAATCCCACGAATGTCTGGTTTCTCCTCTTTACTAATTTTTTTTAGCAATATTTTTGTCTATCCCTGGCTCTTCCCCAGATAGGGACCTCAAGTTTTGTCCATTGGTTGGTCTTGCAGGTAGTGAGGTAGAAACGAAAGCTGTGCTACCATGCCATAGCTGTTGGAATTAGTCCACACTTGTGCGGCTGAGAAGGGCATTGGGAAGTTTCCCAGAAGAGTGTCCTTTCTGGCATTGATTTTAGGGCAGGTCCGTCTGGCCTGAGAACAGAGGGATTGAATGGACCCATCTGTGAACTGTGCTATTCCTGTGGGTCACAGTGAGGCGCTTTGAAATCTCAGAGCTGTGTGTTCTGTATCCTCCCTAACAGACATACAACAGAATGCTGCTGTGTAAAAATGGAAATCCCCTTTGTAACCAAGGCTTAGGAAGGATAAGACAGGTTAGCAACTTGTTCATTTGCCTCATGCTCTCCAAGGCTGTCCTGAAGTTGAAATTGTAACAGGTATTTTGGAGATTTTTCAGGTCTATTCTATACCTTTTCACCTCAAGAAAATTAGAGGTGTCTAGAGGGTAGTGTTAGAAAGGAGTTATGGTTACTACTGAGAGCAAAGGTCTTGAACACCTGCATTAAGGACATTTGGTGTTGTACAGTTGAGAAAGCATGGTAACCCTAGTTAAATTTCTCTATCTTAGTAAGCCTATCAGATGTTGGGAGCATCATGTGATCTGAGATCCATGCAGAAAGACTTTCCAGAAGGCAGTCCTCATGTGGGTCAGTCCCTGGACAAGTCTTTGAAGTCAGTAGTGAATGGGCCTGGAGTCAAGCTCAGATGTGTTAAGGGTTTCAGTGACCTAGTACAAATGCCAGAGCAGGAGATAGCAAAAGGGGCCAAAGAATTTTCTTTCCTGATAAGCTTTTTTGTGGGTCTACCTTCCATTGTACATTGAAGTTTCCACCACCAGCGCACATTCATTTTCCATCTAGCCCAGGGTCATGCTTGAGTTTGGCTTGCTCAGAATGAGCACGGTGCTCTTTTTGGTGTTTTATCCCGTGATATAAACGGAAATTCCCTGACAAAAACAAAGAAACTACTTTCCTATCCCTGAAAGTGTTAGTCAGTCTTTCCTGTGAAGATCCTGCTTTGTCACCTAATTTTCCACACCTTTCAGACAAAGGGAGGTTTGTAGTTGACATAAGAGTTTGTGAATTGTGTGTTGTTGGCTCCATGACCTGTTATTCTCCAGGGCTTCTCTGGGCTGTAAGTATCAAGCAGCAGCTGTTTGTGAGCCATGCAGGGCTCCAGTGTTTAACAAAAACCTATTTTGAAAAAGGGAGAGGGGGAAAAAAAGGAGAAGCATAAAAAGTGTCAGGAAGTATTTAAGCTTCACTATGAACAGCTTTGCTTGATCCTGTTCACTAGCTCATTGGTTTTTGAAGCGTACATGTATTGTGTAATCTGAAGAAGATGGGGCAACCAGAACTCTGCTGTGGAATGCCAGCTTTTTGTTTAGGGAATAGCATGAATTGTAATAATCAGAAACACTTGTGGTTAGTACTTTCTTAATCTTCACCCAACACTGTATACTCTCAGCCACTGAGTAACTTGACCAAAATACTTTGGGTAAGAGAACTCTGTATTAAGCAAGAAAGCATTTTGGTGGCTTAGGAAAGCTAGTTATTGGGCTGTCCAGAACCAGTGCCCATTACAAAGATTAAGTGCACTGTTAAAGGTAGGCTCTGCAATGTTAGGAGTTCTTTATCCTGAGTAGTTATTTCTAGAGTTTCATTCTTTAGCAATATTTGAAAAACAGACTCTTTTTTTTTTTTAATTAAAAGAAACCCAAAAAATAGGTAGTGCTTAAAGATACTGCAGTTTCCAGACACTCTCCTGTTGCACTCACTGAACTTTTCAACATTTCTCATCCAATTACTATGCACAGCAACCCAGGTGGGGAGAGGCCAAGGCAGCCTGGCTGTTCCAAGTTTACTGAAAACTGGCCCTGAGACAACCTTTAATAAAAGGAATTTCAAAGTGAGAGCACCTTATCAAAGGCACTGTTTATGTTCCAGCTGCTGGTATCCATGATGTTGCATGGCTGCTTGGCTTGAATTTCAGATTGCATCTGGCTCAGTAAAGGTCTTCCACTACCCTTTCTATCTTTCTACTATCTGGCACAGGGGACTTGACTGAGAAGTTAGACCAGGAGGATTGTTGTCTGGAAGGGCTCTGCACGTGCTGCTTGGCAGCTGTCTGTCAGGGTTGCTTAGCCTGGCCAAGAGTCACTCTTTGGAGCAAATGGGCTGTGGCTTATGTGGCCTTAACCTTTTGTATGCATAAATAATTCTTTATTTGTTTATTGCTGGGGGGAAAAAAAAAATCTTCTCTGAAGAATATAGGCAAGTTGGGCTGTGAATGTCTTCAGTGTTGAAAATTGAGTTTTCTTCAACATTCAACTCGGAAAGCTTTCAGTTTGGTAGACTATGTGAAGAGGAGGAGGAAAGCTCAAGTCTGGACCATCTGTTTCTTTTTGATATCGGGATAAAGGTGCTGATGAGTAAAGAGGTGTCAGCTTCTCTTTGCTTAACGTTTTGAAAAGTTGAGATGCTGCGACTTGGAATGCAAGATTTTTTTTCTTGCTGCTTATGACTGAGTGTAGATCTGCAAGGAGGTAACAGTCATATCAACAAAGGCTTGGCATTCCAAGAAACTATTTGAACTTTCAGATATACACTTGTTTTTACAACTAATACAGCATTTTCAGGGATTTTTATTTTCTGAGATTTTAGCCACAGAACAGCATAAATGGAATAATATTCTTTCTATTAGTCAGAAGCTCAGGTTTGACACCTGTGTCAGTCTTAGATGCTTATTAATCAGTACCATAAAAGATTTACGGCTTCTATCATTTATAAACAATAATTCTCAATTTCAAATGAGAACTTTCCAGTACTCCTTAAAGACAACACACTGCTTACAGCATAGTGACTTCTACTTCCATGGCTGTTTCCTAAAAATCTCAAATTGTGGTGTTAGGAAAAAACTTGAAATAAGCTGTTAGACTGTTCTGTTCCATATATTTCTAATCTTACACCCAAGTGCCTTCTAGTGGAGCTAAGATTCTTACAGTCTCATAATGCTAAAGATTTTGTCTTCTCCATAAATATATTCTGGTGGATGCCACTTTGAACAGCAGTTGAGAGGCTTTCCAACTCAGGCAGTCAACATGGCAAAGAGAACACAATCTTACCTGTTGTGAAGAAATCAACAAGAAAAACAGTGTACGTGAAAGATCTAAGCACAGCCTTTTGAAACTGTCAAGGAGAGCTCTGAAAACTTTGAGAGACTCTGGTGTTATTAAGATGGTGTGTTGACAAACACAGCTCTTTCTATTAAAGAACTCCATATAACATCTCCAGAATGTTCTCTAAGAGAGTGAGGTTTTGGTTCCTACTGACAGCAATACCCTCTAGCCTTCTATTTTCAAAATTCCTTACCAAAAAAATCAAGAAAGTGTAGAGCTTACAAACAATTCTAACAAAGGTTACCTGTTAAGATTTTCTTTTTTTAACAGCTGCCTTTCATGGAGTTTTATAGGGTTTTTTTTAATTATTATTATTTATTTTTTAATATTGAGAACTTGCTAATCTTCCTTCAAATTTGAAAGCCCTCAAGAAAGACCTGTGTTTTAATGTGGAATTAGTTTCATTAAAAATCCACAGGAGCTGTAACTTTCTGTTCTCTATTACAGTTCACATTTTTAAATTTATATAAACAAATGCATATAATAAACTTTATAATTATTTATTAAAGAAAATAACTTAGGTACTGGTAAAATAATTTTGAAAGTCTAGTTTTAATAATTTGATTATTCTGGTATATTTTTAAGAAATGTAGATCCAATCAATTTTTAGTCATTGAAATATTATGTCCTCCTTTTCAGGACATTGTTATCATAACTAGTTTTGTTCTTTTTCAAAGATCAGAGTCATGTTTTCATTTGTTTCTGAAATTACACTTCCTTGCTGCTGATGCTAACCCAAATTGTTTAAATATGAAAGTATCCTCTACTATCTGTGTAAAGAAAGCCCAAGTTATGCATGAATTTCTAGGTTGTTTTGAGGCTTAGAATAGGATTCATGTAGTGCAGTGGTTTTCTTTATTAGTGTTTTCTAATCAGAGCAAATTCTTTATTGACAAATGATGATAATTAAAGCATTACAGAACCTGAGTATGTGAATGTAGATGTCAGGCCTGTGTTACTTGGTAGCAGTTCTGTGAAAGAGAACCGTGGTGCTGGATATTTTGTGTTTTGCATGTATCCCGCTGAAATTATTGAAATTTCTGATATCATGTAACTTGATAGATTGTGAATTTGTTTTCTTGTTGCTACAAAATGCATGGTTGGTTGCATTTTGTATATCAAAATCTCACTCTGGTGTTCATGGTGTACATTGTAGCAAAACTCAGTAGCAACTACTCTTTTTTTTTTTCTAATGTCTTCTATTTTCTTCTGTGCAAGAGCTTGCTTGTCTTCTAGAGAGCCATAAACACAGTACACAACATGAAGGTTAATGTCTTTGTAAATGTTTTGACATTCAGCTCAAGCCATGGGGAGGCCATGTTTGGACTCTTAATTGTCTTTACTGCAGACCCATTTTCTGTGAAATGTACCAGTTGTGGCCTTTGAGAGAAAAGTCTGTTTGGAACATTTGCTGAAACTTCATGAAAAGGATCAAGTGTAAAGAATGGGCATATAATGGAGATTTCTTGATCAGACACTAGATGCTATTGTTACTATTCTCTCTTGATGTGCCTTATCTATGCTAGGAGGAGACTCTTGAAAGGACATTATTCCACCAAGTGGCTGAGATATTTTAGTCTCTCCTTTAAGGATTTAGCATCTGCAGCTGCATCTTTGATGTGTTCATGCCTAGCATTACATGCAATCACTTGGTGAAATTCCTGAGGTAGTGATTCCGTGGTTCCCATGTGTGTTCCTGAGTCTGGGAGCTTCTGACTAATTAAACTATTTTCTCTGTGCACCGTAGAAAACAATTCAATTTTGGCTCTAGAAAAAGGAAAAAGGGATTGAGTTGGACTGGCGTATATAGGATTGCATAACTTTTTTTAATCTTTAACCAAAAATTCCTGTGAAAGCTATTGTACTTCCTCTGAAGATACCTGCTCTTGGGTTTTGGTTTCTAGAGTTGTTAGAAATATTCAACACCCATATATGGTCCAGAAGGCCTAGCAATTGAAAAGCCTACCCAAAATCAGTCATTAAGGAATCAAGCAGATTTGCATCCCTAAGGAAACAGCACCATTGCTAGATTCCTATTATTCTCAAATCCTGAGGGGAGAAGATGGATATAGTATGCAGTTGGGATGATCAGCAGAGCTGAAACAACTGCACCATAAACTGTTCTGTCCACACTTGAGGAGCAAACATCACAAATATGGCTGCCTGTTCTAATGGACAGAATGTAAAAGCTTTCTCCTAGGTGCTGCAAATAAAACCAGTGTTTACTGTCTCTACCTGGATCTTCGGAAAGAAGCTCTTTAGTACGAGGGTGGTGAGACTCTGGAAGATAGGTTGCCCAGAGGGGCTGTGGATGCTTCCTCTCTGGGAGGTGTTCATGGCCAGGTTGGATGAGGCCCTGAGCAACCTAGTTGCCTAGAGGCAACTATGTTGCCTAGATGCCTAGAGGCATCCCTGCCCATGGTGGGGAGGTTGGATTAGATGATCTCTAAGGTTCCTTCCAGCCTAAGCCTTTCTATGATACCTTCTAGCCTGCAGTTGTAGACAGAGGCAGAAATCTCCTGTAAAAGACTTCAAGCTCTAGGTAGTGCAAGTAAGTTTTGTCCAACTTGAGCAACTTTTGCACTCAGGGTCTGACAGAGAGGGATCTTTTAACAAATCCTAGACAAGTCTGGGAACTACCTTTTAGAGTAGGCCAGCTCTTTGTACTATACGATATAATTATCTGAACATCCTTTTGCTCATCTTCCTCTAATGGTCTGTAATCAGATTTAGCAGTTTCCCAGAGAAGGATATCACTGACCCAATTTACCGAGGTAAGCCTGGATCTATTCTGTAGCTTCATAGCTGTAATCACAAATTCCCGTTCTCTGTGCTTAATTGTGGTCTGTCACGTGGCCTGCTTGGTCAGCACGTGTGTTGCTACCTGCTGGGGAAAGAGAGAGACAACTGAGTAATCTGGGACTCTCCCACAATTTTCCACTCCACCACCTGCTTTGGAAGTAGCTGTAGACCTGCCAAACATGCCGAAGTGGTTAACTGTACCAGCTCCTAAAGAAGCTTGAAGGGGAGGAGTGGTTCTTGCCTGATGGGTTTTCAAAGGGAGCTGAGACTTTGAAGTTCTGTTTTAGCAGCTGCCAGGTATGCTGCCTTATCCCTGTGAAGCACTTCTGCCCACAGCCTTCATGCATTGCAGTCTTCTTTATAGTTCCAGGATGGAAAGAAGGAAATAAAAGTAGACTAATTAAACCAAGAGTATGGGCATTAGCAATAGCGTTGCTTTATTATAATTTACCCTTTGAGTTATAGTGACTTGTGCCATGTGTCAGTGAAGCACCTTGCACTTGCTTGGGCCTATTAGAGTAACAAATTTATTTTGCTTTGGGTTTCTTTGAATTTCTAATTACTGCTTCCTTATCTCTTCTGCTTTTTGTCCTCTTCCAAAGTAATAATAGTAATTCCTTTTTTTTTGTGTGGAATGGCCATGGAAAATTGGCAGAGACTTACATCCATGATGCCCCAGAACCTCTTGCTGAGACTAGATCATCTTTCCAATAAGGAATGCACTGGAACAGGCTCTCCAGAGAGGTTGTGGAGTCTCCTTCTCTGGAGATTTTCAAAACGCGCCTGGCTGCATTCCTGTGTGACCTGTGCTAGATT
>JANIJG010014533.1:3285-17081 GCA_024611175.1 Megaceryle torquata
CTTTTGACACTCGCCCTTTAGATATTGATAAGCACTGCTAAGATCCCCTCTGTCTTCTGTAGGCTAAACAGCCCCAGGTCTCTCAGCCTTTCCTTATAAGAGCTGTTCCAGTCCCCTAAGCATCTTTGTAGCCTTCTGTTGGACTCTCTCCACTAGTTCCCTGTCCCTGTTGAACTGGGGAGCCCAGAACTGGACACACCACTCCACATAAGGCCTCAGTAGTGCAGAGTAGAAGGGGAGGAGAACCTCCCTTGACCTGCTGGCTACACTCTTAATGCACCCCAGGATGCCATTGGCTTTCTTGGCCACAAGGACACATTGCTGGCTGATGGTTAACTTAAGTCTATGTTTTGTTAAATGTAACAGATGAATTCAATAAAATCTAGTGAACAAACCCTCACAATTATGGTGTCTGTGGAAGATTACAATGACATAGTCCATCTCTTCCAATTTTCTTACATTATTTGTGTAGAACTTTCAAGGTAGTGGGTTAACATAGCCTCATGCAAGAAAGTGCAGTTTATATCTTCCTGCTCTTCCACAGAGCATCAAATTATTATGCATTTCAACAGACAGGTGCTAATCTTCAGTCTCTGTTGTCTCCTGCACAGGTATCATCAGTTTAGAAAGCAAGGAAATCCCTAATTACTTGCATTTAAAAGGGAAAAAAATAAAAGAAAGCAAACCTTGATTTTATTGTCTTTATTTTTCTTCTTTTTTTAATGGGACAAAGTGGGAGAATCTTACCAGCTGCTGGTGAAATGAAGCCTCAGTCCTGTCAGGCTGTGATATGCATAAATGTGCAATAGGAGGAAACAAAGCAACTACAATAGTGTGAGAGAAGAGAAGGAGATGTTTTTTAAAGCTGCCTTTTATTTAGCTTTCACTTCTGGTTCTGCTCCCCTGCTATGAAGATATAATTAGTGTTTGAGGTTGGTTGGGTTTGTTTTTTTCCTCAGTGGTACTCTACTGCTACAATGTTTTTTTTCTGAGCTTGAATATTTAAATATATGCACTAGTAATCATAATAAAACTCGGTCAGCCCTTGAATATGCTGTACAAAAATGACAAGACAATCACTGTCCTCATGAATTTGCAACTTAAATGGAGGAAGCAAAGATTATAAGAGGAAACAAAACTAAGGGGGCCAGCTGCCTGGAGTCCCACAGCCTGTCAGGAGAAGAACCAGGCATAGAAACACATCAATGAAAACCCAAAGAGGCTACTGCCCACACTGCAGTTCACGCAGGAGGATATCCTCAGACTCTCCTGTATCTTCCTGTCCTTAGGAAATAATTCAGACAGGATGAGCACTCAAAACAACTCCATGAACATGTGGAACATGGAGCATGACTCTTAAAATCCCCTGGCTTGTGACCAGTAAAACAACTGACTTGTTTTCATATGAAATATCCAAGTTTGGGAAAATAGAAGCTATTGCATAGAGTATCAAAAGTCAAGGCATGACAGAGAAGCTTTCAGACGCTCAGTTCTGACAAACTCAAAAGCACAGAACTATCATGTGCTGACTTACCACATTCAATGATATTCAATGCTTTTGGGTAGAAGCTACCCTGTGGATTATAGTCCTCTTTTGGCAAGAGCCTGGATTTGCTGTTCTGTCCCTGTAATCACTAGTGACCTCAAGGTGCTGCTGAGAAGGAAGTGGGTTTTAGCCCACATGTCCTGTTTTGTCTTTGTACTTCACTCTTTGCCATAGTTCCTGAATACTTCCAGGAGTATATTAAGCAGACTAACATCTGTACAACAACTAACATCTGTTGTGCCTTTTTTTGTCACCTCCCCGGGGAACATGTGTGGCAGAATGGCTTGTTTTATTTTAGATGGACTTTTAAAATCACAAAAAAGCACATTAAAAATCCCACGCTGAGATAAGTCATCTTTAAAAACTCAACAAAAGCATGTGATGTGTGTGCACATATAAGGTAAAGCCAAAGTAATGTGCCACATATGGCAAGCGTAAGGCAGCAAGGTGGGTTTTGTCCCTTCCTTCCAATGTGGGTTTGTTTCAGTGGACTGGTGGGGAGAAGGCTCCTCATCCTGAGCCTATGAGCTGCACTTCACTGTAGAAGGTTTCCCTGAGCTAAAGGATCAAAGCTGCTGACTTGAGCCTTCAATCTGGAGCCTTATCAGCCTCTTGGGCAGTGTCTCATGCTGCCTACTGCCATTTCTAATCAAACTCAGTGGGTGAGGTTCTCAGCAGCCATGCTTTGGATAGTGGCTGCTATCCTCCATCTGGTGCTGGCTGCCTCTTTTTGGTTGTGTGGTTTTTTTTCCCCAAATGCTTTGTAAGTCTTTGGACTTGAAGACATGCAGGAAAATACATGGTGATTGCAAAGGAAAATTTGGAGCTTCCAAACCCCCTTGATTTTTAATGCTCCTCACTGAGGTGGGAGGCCAGGTGTGTCTGGGTAAGGATTCCAAGTTAAATACCCAATAACTAGGAAGCTGATATTAAGCAGGCATTCTTTACTGCAGCACTGGGGATTGCTCCACCATGAGTGCTCCAATGAAATAGCAAAACACACCAGCTCATATACAGAGAAAACATGCGTAGTCATCACATTTCCTGGAAAGGGCAGTCTTATGCTAATGGCTTCCCAGAATTCACTTACATAGTCTGAGCATGGGTAATAAAGTTAGGGTTAGGGACTTTTTCCCCTCCAGTGGTGGTTCACAGTCTTCCTCACACTGTCTGCTAGTTGAACTTCGGGTTTTCTTTGCCCATACACAGTCATGGAGTTAGCTCATCCATCCTCTGGCCCTAGGATGCTTCAAGAAGGTCAGTTTAAATTAGTTCCCAGGTGTTTATCATCCTCTTCTGTGCTTATCTTGACATCATGAGTCCTTGTTATCAGGGGTGCTCAGGTTTAACAAACCATCTCAAGGCCTGTTTGATTTTTGCCAGCAAGAAGTTATGTTTCTCATTATCAATTCTACCTAAGAGATGACTAAACTATGCAAGTGAGGCTAAGAGAAGAATACAAATAAGGCTATATATATAACACAATAAAAAAAATATGAGTAAAAAGATATACTGGTAAAATTTCTGTCTATCAACCAGGGGACAACCAGGAATATCAATCCTTTCAATTCCTGTTTTAATCAAACAAGGTTTGTGAAGATTTTAGTACATGGAACTGAAATTTTGTTGCTCTTTTTTTTTTTGCCTCACAGCTGTAGCTCTCCAAAGTATTCCCATCCTGCCTACCTCAGCTGACAAAAGTTTCCCTTACACATTACTATCAGTAATCCATTTTCTATTTGTATCCTTCCTTTTATTAGCATCAGAATGACTGTTTGTCAGGGTGTTTTATGTACACCATACTTAGATTTGTAAAATATTGCTGTTGTATTGCTGCTGCTGACTGTATTCTTACTTCTAACCAAACTTGCTGGGCTGTCCTGTTTACAGAAACTTAAAACTTTAGGCTATATAACTGGTTTGGATTGATCCTGGAGTAGTTCAGTTTCAGAAGGGGACTCTGCATGCCATCTGGTTCAACCTCCCCCTCAAAGAAGGGCCAACTGCAAAGCTGTGATAGGTTGCTCAGGACCTTGTGCTTACTGCTGACATCATGGCAATGATTGTAATTATGAAAAGTGTAATTGGAAAAACCTCATATATGCTAGGAAAAATTTACTATTGTTACTTTTAACCAACAGTTACTGTATTGTAAAAAGGTGTACTAAACTGCTTTTTTCTTTTGCCATTGTTGCCTGTTCTAATTAAGTCTGGTTGCAAAAGTCATTGCTTTTGTCTCACTCCTTTTGCCTAAGTGTGGAAAAGGAATTCAACTTTTTAATGAAACCTGACTTAAGGGAAAAAAAAAAAAAAGCTAAGAAAAAATCTGGATTATCTGAATTGTGAAGTGCACTTCCCACAATCTGTGGGGTTTATTACTGGTTTTCATACCGCTTCTGTAAAGGATAGTGACAAAAAGCACTCGTTGAATGAGAACCAGCAACTTTGATTGCAGCTCTGCGTGCTCCTGCAGCACAGTTTTGCTACACAGCAGCTCCATCTGCTGTTCTTGAACAACAGGTTTCCCTTTGTGTCCAAACCTTGCACTTCACAGTTTTGTATTGATTCTTATGCTTCTTCCCTCTGACTTAGTACTTTTTTCAAACAGTTTTTACTCTTCTGAGCACATACTCCTTGAGGCAACTCCAAACTGTGTTTTGATATTCTGGGTTCAGAATTTCTTTTAATTTGTTGGCAATAACCAACAGTTGTGACTTTTCTTTTTCTGTCTGCTTTACAAGTATTAGGGATTTTCAGTCTTGTTATGTGTCTTACTCTTGCAAAGACAAGGTGCTACATGGTATAAAGACCTGTCATTTAGCAATAAAGGAGTTGAGTAACAGGCACTTGTGATTTTTTTTTTTTTCTTTTTTTCTTTTTTTTTTTCTGGAGAAGTCTGGACTTGTGTCTGTGCTGCTTGGGATCTTACATGTGTCCCTGGTTTGATGTATTGTGAATATGATGAACAGAGGCAGTTTAGCTGCTGTGAGGCTATCAAAATTTTACAGATTGAAGGAGGAATGGGAAAGGACAATGTGACTGATGGCAGTGAGTCTACAGTGTGGCTCAGAGTCAAGATTGAGAATCATGGCACTGATCAATGTGCTTACTAACACCAGCAAAAGAAAATGTAAATTCCTGTACTTTTCTCCCTTTCAGTATTGAGCAGCAGACTCAGTAGAGCGTTGGGATTTTGGGGGTTGTTTTGTGGGAGCAGACTGACAGATCAAATCACAAGGAAACCATAGTAAATCATATCTCTGAACAAAAATTAGCTGTTGTTTAGGAAAATATGCTCATATTGGAATATTATTATCCTAATTTTCCAGCTCCTGTGGAATAGGAACATTATGATGGGCTTTAGAATGTGCACTACCCCATACCCTATTGAATAACCTCATCCTGGAGCCAAAAGAATGCTTATCCATTAAACTATTCTATTTTTTCTTTTAGTCTGCCCCCCCCCTCTATTTTTCATCTGTTCCATATTAAGCTGCCTGCACTAAGACGATTTTGGTACTTATCTTTGTAGTTCAGGAAAGTTGAATACTTTTATGGTATATTCTTGTAGTTGGCACTGTGGCTTCAGACAGGAAGGATGTAGAATCAAGTCTTAAAACTAAATGTTTAATTTTAGCTGATTCCCTAACAGGCAGACAGGACATACGAGCCTGTTTTTTGGGTTTTTTTTTCTTATCTCTGGCTAGCAGCCTAACCAGGAAACCTAAATAGAAAAAGATACTTCTCCCCTTTACAAACAGAACTGGAACAAAAGCTGTATCAGTTATACATAGTGTTGGAGCTTATTAAACTGTACTGTGATTTTCATTAGATGTGCCTTATCTTATCCTTCTCTTTAATTGTCCCCTGCTCTTATGACCAAAGACTTTCTTAGTTGCTGACCTTGTTCTGCCTTTCTACATCTAATCACTCTTGAGTATGCTTAATGTAAAAAGTGAAACTAAAATTAATAACAACTGTGCAAATGAAAAAGGAGCATGTGAGTTGTCAGTGTAAAATCAGCCCAGCATGTGTTGTCAGCACCTGAGTTCAGTGAAAGAGCCCTTAAATACATGTGTGATAACATCACCATGTACCTGTGAGTAAGCAGTAAATGATCCCCCTGAGCAAAACTGTAGAACATAAGTAAATTAGGTTTATTTGGGTCTGGAAGCAGTAACTGAAGTTAATTTACTCTGGGTGAAGATGTCTCTTGAGTCCGCCAACACCACTCACAGACCTTCAGCTGCTCCTGCTGTTGGGCTGTCAGTGAGCTGCAACACCAGTGTCCTCTCACTCCAATCCAAGAATGAGTAAACTTTGAGAGGGTTTGAAAAAGACATTTTGTAGCAGATTGTCTGTCTTAGATAAGTTCACGTGCTTTGACCCACAGCAAATTTAAGTACGTGGTGTGGAGCAGTTGGATCTTGCAGTTCAGTCTTTAGACTTTCCTGAGCTGCCTGGAGGAACCTGCCTAGCAGTTATGTCAGAAGCAAATGCTTGGATCTGTGTGTGATTTGCTCCTTTTAACACTAATTTGCAGATGTTCTCAAAACAGGAAATGTGAAAGGTTGGGTCCTGGAGCATCTGAAACACTTGGTAGACTTGTAAGTTAAAAGCAGATGGGTAAGCAGTGATGTTCAAGCCAGCAGATGTCAGGCTGTTACCGCCAGCAAGAAACCAGGAAGGGAAAAGATGATGCTTTGTGCTGATGGAAGCCAAAACTGGGAAGCTACAGGTCATCTTCAAGTGATGAATAAAAACAGTGGTGATTTGTGAATACATGGTAATTAAGCAGCATAGCTCTTCTGGAGTAAGTTAATGATTTACTCTGTGTGTGTGTGTGTATTATTTATTTATTTATAGTAAAAACCTGTGTGAATTTAAGATTATGCCCATGAAGGAAGTTACCTTGTAAAAGCAATTGATAAACTTCACAGTATAGGTGAATGAATGGGGAAGGGTCAAGGGGAATAGTGCTTACAAAGCAGTGTGAATAAAAGCTGCAAAACTGACCTTAGGAATTGAAATTAAGTTTCTGATGTGGGAATAAAGCTAACACTGTGAGGTTTGGTGTAAGTGGTGTGTATAGTCTTCCAGCATTTGTAGGACTGTGGAAAGAATTGGGGAGGGTATGTGAGCTAGTGAAAATTGCAAGGAGAGAAGGAGAACAACTCCATAAACCATCTGAAAAAGCTGGCAATAGCCCAACAACTACAGAGAATTAATATTTTCTAAGAATTTAAAAAAAAAAAAAAAATTAATCCAAAGCACTTTCTAATAAGAATCTGTTTAAAGTTCAATCTTCTGCTGAAAGGGGAAGAGGGGAAGAGGAGGAACAAGTGGTTGGTGTGTGTGTTTGTTTGTTTTCTGAATAAATGATAAGGCTGGTAAGGAATTTTCCCCAGACTCAAAACACTGCAGGACAATGACTCTTTTTACTAGTTGATAAAGTTTTATTGTATCAGATACTTCTTGACCCCTCAGCAGATTTGTCTGATTATCTACATATATTTAGAATATCTCATGTTAAGTATGATACTATAAAAAGGGCATGGATTTTTTTTTTTTGATAGCTGAAAATAACATTTCTCCTTCAGCATATACACTTGTAATTTTGCCTGGTTTCCTTCATAAAGTGAAAGAATTTTGATCTATCTGGAATATAAATTAATTCAATGTTATACTTTTTTTTTATGTCAGTAAAACTTTTTTTTTGCTCTTCTTTGTTTTGTTTTGTTTTGGTTTTTTTTAAATCTGCAAAGTGGCTGCCATCACTTCCAATGGACTCTGGTTTTAGCTTTCTGAACTTGTGGTTGTTCCTTGTTCTTACAGATTGATCACTTTGGATTTGATGAAAATCTTACATTCCAGCAGCGGTATCTAGTAGCAGATCAGTACTGGAAGAAAGACAATGGACCAATACTGTTTTATACTGGCAATGAAGGAGACATCACCTGGTTCTGCAACAATACGGTTTGTAGAAAATAAGATTAATGATTCTTGAATTACAGTCCTTCTTTCCAGTAGTCGTGTACTGAAAAAATAAGGAAGTGTCAGAATATAATTTCAAGAGAAATTTGTAATGGTTGTTGTAGGATGAAGACGAGGAAGCTGAACAGTAGGCACAGAAAGAGGTGTTTAGGGTCCTATTTGAAGCCCAGAGAAATCAAAGGGATGCAGTTGTATTACTTTCCTGGAGCAGTGAAGAAAATTTACAGATGAAAACACCATAAGGTGTCGCAAGCTAAGAATGCAAAATTTTGGACCACATTACACCTATCTGAATACTTCACATTCCCCAAGTAAAATGGGAGGTTTTGATGGTTTGGTGGTTTGGTTTTTTTTTCCTTATAAGAAAAATGTGAAATAAAATGGAGGGATCTGGAAATCAAAGATAGATGGTTCTTGTTCTCTGACAAGATCAGTGGAATTTTTTAGTTCCCTGAGTAATGCAAATGCAGAATGGAGTGTGGGTATTTTTCAGCTACTTCGATACAAAGTCCGGTAACACAACAGGAGGTGGCATGTGCTGAGCTCAAAGCAACCAAGGACTGCTTACACACTTCGTTCTGTCAGCAGGCGATCTCTGTCTGCCTCTTTCTGTAACTGGTGGTAACAAGCAGCTGTCAACAAGTAATAACAATTTGTAGTTATTTATTAGTTGAAAATAAGTGTATTGCAGTGCTCTAGATTATTGCCTATTTGCCAGGCAAATTTTGTGTTTTCTATAATGCTGTCTTAACTCAAATGCATGCTTTTCTTTTGTGGTGGTTTTGTATTTCCTATGGATTAAGCATATGCCATAGTAGTTCTGTCAGGATTGCCTGTGTGTACTCACAAAACAATACTGCTTAATATTTTGCAGCATTAAAATATATATATCTTCTTTGTACATGTTCCTGTCTCTGAATATCTGTTTTGTGTGTTTTCTTACTTTAGTGATACTTCAGAACCAAATTGCACTCTTTCTGGTTATATTCTGATAGTTACAGCTTTTAATCAAAGAGTAAGAGTTGTATTACACCAGACTTAAAATAGAGACTTTGAAAAGAATTGATTCAACTTAGCTAAATGTCTTTTTTTTCTCCAACCAGGGTTTTATGTGGGATGTGGCTGAAGAACTTAATGCCATGTTAGTATTTGCTGAACACAGGTATTATGGAGAATCTTTGCCCTTTGGAAATGAGTCTTTCAGTGTAAGTATGTTATTTTGTTTTCCTTAAACGTGTTCTATGCAAACATAATCCTACCTGTTGTAATTCTTGCCAGTGCAATGACTGTTGGCCTGAGTCAGATTTAAATGTGCTAAAAGCACACACATATCCTATTTTTGTAATTATCACTTCTAAGAAAAAAAAAAAATTAAATAAACCCAAACAAACAAAACACACAAAAAAACCCCCCAAAAACCAAACTGAGATTGTTTTAGCACTTCAAGGGACATCTGCAAAGAATCTTTCATTTGTTATCAGGCACAGATTTAGAACTCTACACCTGCTGTGAAAGACTGCTGCTGGAAGTCTCTCCCATGCTTATAACCTATTTTCTTTGTCTCAGGACTCCAAGCATCTGAATTACCTGACATCAGAACAAGCTCTGGCAGACTTCACAGTACTAATTGAGCACTTAAAGACAACCATTGCAGGAGCCCGTTACAGTCCTGTCATAGCTATAGGAGGATCCTATGGAGGAATGCTTGCAGCCTGGTTTAGGATGAAGTACCCCCATGTGGTAGCTGGGTGAGTGTACTTATCCTGCTCAAGCACAGAGCAGGCATTGGCTACTTGCATGTTATAAATATTACAGCACTGGGAGAAGTACTGTAGTTCAAGCTGGCTTGAATTTTTCAGTATTGGGAGGAGGAATTAAGGTAACTTAGATTTAGGAAAAGGCATTGTTTACCTGATACAGACAGCTGCAGATCAGCAGGTACTGGATATTTTCAGAGCTGTTAGTTTTTAAAAAAAAAATATTATGAACACTGACTTTGCACCTAATTTTCCTAGTGACTCGAGGCAGGTCTTGAATCTCTTCAGTGCCTTATCTCCCTTCTGTGAAACAAAAATAGGCATTCCCCTACCTCTGTCTGCTAGAGAGAGTAGACTTTGGTGGGCAAGAGCTCTCTTCATTTGAGTTTGCACAACACCTAATGAGAAAGACCTAAATGCTAGTTGAGAATGAAAAATAAGTAAGCAAATCTCAGTTTCTACTTTATGTATTTACTCATATCTTTGTGCAAGTGTCCACATTGTACAACCTTCAACAGCCTTTGCATGCAGATCTATGGAATTGTTTTGCAACGCTATGTTTGGTTTGCCAGGGGCTCAGTGTCCAAGCTGAATCATGAATGCTGCTTGGATAGTGGCTGTGGGGAAGGTATTGACCAGAAGATGGAAGTTCACTTTGCAAGGGTTCACGATCTTTTTATATCCTTTGCAGAGCTCTGGCAGCCTCTGCCCCAATCTGGCAGTTTGGTGATTTGGTTCCATGTGGCACTTATTTCAGCATAGTGACCAATGATTTCAAAATGAGTGGGACAGGCTGCTCAGAAAGCATCCGGAATTCCTGGAATGCCATTAACCACCTTTCATCAACAGGTAAGCCTCATCGATACTTTTTCAAAGGGTCATAATGTGCAGGATTCATTTATGACTTCATACAATGAGCAAGCTTGGGTTATGTCTTTCACCTGTATATGTATTGGGTTTTATGAAACTATATTGTTAGTACTGAAAAATGACAGATGACCTTAGCATTAATTTTTAAAATATTTGCTTTGTTGGATCACAAGCTTTGTTCAGGCCTGACATGATTCAGAATCCAGGTCCAAACATGCCTGAGGTCAGACAGATGCTGACTCCAGATCAGAACATCAAGGCTTATATTCCTCTCTGACAAAGTAGTCCAGATAGTCATTACACTAAAAGAAAAGAGTTGCATACAACCAATAGTGTATATCAATCACGTATACACTGCAATCCATATGGATTTGGTGCTAGGGACTCAGTGGGGCTTCTTCAGATTAAGGTTCTTTTGCAACCTAAATGACTCTATGATTCTACAATTACCTGAAGGGAGGTTGTACCGAGGTAGGCCTTGGTCTTTTTTTCCCAGGTAACAAGCAATAGGACAAGAGGAAATGGCCTCAATTTGCAGCAGGGGAGGTTTAGATTGGATGTTAGGAAAATAATTCTTCATCGAAAGGGTTGTCAAGCATTAGAACAGGCTGCCCAGGGCAGTGGTGGAATCACCATCCCTGGAGGTATTTAAAAGATGTGTAGAAGTGGTGCTTAGTGAGGTAGCTTAGTGGTGGACTTGGCAGTGTCAGGTTAACTTGTTTGACTTGATGATCTTAAAGGGTCTTTTCCAAGTATATGATTATATATCAGGTAAGGTTACTGTACAGCTAAGGAATTTAATTTAAAAAATAATAAAATCTTGCTACTTCAGTTTAGTGTCCTAAAGAGAAAGCCTGGTATGAGGAGTTAGTTAATTAAAATCAAGAAAGCTGAATTGAATGAGTTCTAGACCAGACAAAATAGTGAAGGAAGAGGCCAGGAGAGTCTCAAGAGGACTACCTATTAGTAGTCCTTGCATTGTGAGCCAGCTGAAGTTTTGTTTTCATTAGAAAGAAGGATGCCCTGATGTTACTTCCTATCAAAAAATGCCAAATGTCTTGTAAATCTGTCTTTATGTTTTTAGATAATGTTACCTTAGCTGTGACATACCCATATGCTGAAGTATGCAGAATGTATTTCCCTTCACTTAGAGGTGCTGACTAAAAATTTATCTACTGTGCTTGTATGTATGTGGAATAATTTCACCAGATTATTTACGCTAAGAGAAAATACATTTTAGCAGCAGCACAACTGACCTATGTGTTAATGGTACAATATATTAAATACTCTGCTGCTGTTGTTGTTTTTGTTGTTAAAGATGCAGGTTTACAGTGGCTTTCCAGCACATTTCATTTGTGTAGCCCGTTAAAAAATCTTCAGGATGCTGCTGTGTTGAAAAATTGGCTGAGTGAAACATGGATAAACTTGGCTATGGTGAACTATCCCTATGAAGCTGACTTCTTGCAGCCACTGCCAGCTTGGCCTATCCGGGTAATTGAGAATTCCTGTCTTGTAGAATTGACCATTTGGTTTAACTAAATCTCTCCTCCTCTCCTAGCCTGCACGTTTTGCTTTATTTTTGGTTCTGTAGAACCAAAATGGCTGAAAAAAAGAGGAGCAGGGCAATATCTTCATGTGAATCAACTGCTTTGTTATCTGACTGCCTCTTGTAGGGCTAGTAAGTTGCATCAAGAGCCCAGAAGAAGAAAAGTGCCTGGGATGACTGAAAAACCTCAGCTGTCCCTGCAGAGTTTTTTCTTGAGGAGAAATGCTGCACAGAAAACACAGGCAATTAGAGCTTCTGATGTCAGACTTAGCTGGCAGAGCTTGCAATTGAAGAGAAAGTTTTGGGCCTCTGTCCATTTTGATGTGGGAGAGCTAGTGAGAGAGGAAACGTGGATCCCCACAAATGTTCTGCTTTGAGAAGTCACCCTGCAAGTACAACTTCTCACACTTGCAGACCCTCAGTTGAGCAGTTCTGTTTATCTGCAGTGCTTTCTCCAAGATTTCTATTTTACTGAAGGATATTTGTTCTTTTGAGACACTTGCTGAATTTCCCTGCAATTTGGTCTGACTGTACTTAAAAAAAAAAAAATTGATATCCTATCAGGTATCATGTATTAATCTTTTTTTCTTGCAGATTTAGACCCTCCCCTTCTCTCTTCATTGCAGGAAGTCTGCAAGTTCTTGAAGGATCCCAGTCTCTCTGACAAATTGTTGCTGCAGAATGTTTTTCAGGCAGTAAATTTATATTACAATTATTCAGGAGCAGCTTCATGCTTAGACATGTCTGAAACTGCAACAAAGAATCTGGGCCAGTTGGGTTGGTACTATCAGGTATGCACTCTCTCCTTTCTAAATTGTAACTCTGTGAGGTTTTCTGTCCTAGAGTTGATGAAATTGTCTTCATTTAACTGTTAATATATCGCACCAGATGCAATTGGTGTAGTGATGACGAATGTAAACGTGTCAAATATGATTGTAGTGAGGAGGGCAAGGCACAAAAGAGAAACAACTTTCGCAGCTTTAGGTTCTGTCTTCTTTATCTGTCTAATTCAGCTCTTCATATTGACTGAAAATCATAAATAGCAACAGCATCTTGGTCTTCAAATCCCCCTATCCCAGCTGTCCACCTCAGTTTGTGCAAGCAAATATGTCAGGATGTGTTGATACTAATTTCTTTCAACTAAAGCCGTTTATCCTGTAGCTCACTGAGACCCAACCTTTCCCATCAAATAGGTAACAAAAATACTTATCCCTGTGGTAAGGGGTCCAGGGCACTCCACTCTCCCCATCCCATTTACTAAGCACATGCAACACAGTTTATATACAGTCGGTCTTCTGAGGAGCAGGGCAGCTGGTTCCAGAAGCAAGGTATGAAGAACGGTGTTCAGGTTGTGACCATCTACTCTTGGCTACTGTCTCCTATGTAGTTCTAGACAGCCCCAGGAGTTGTGCAGGCTTTATAAGTTCTCCTGTGAGAAACAGGGGGAAACACCATATGGATAACAAAGAATATGGCAGCTGGGCTCATCAAAACAACACATCCACTCTGAAGCTTGTTCCCTACCTGCTTCTAAAGGTGCATGGGAAAGGGGGCAAGTTTGAAAAGGCTGTGAGTTAGATTAATTGCCATGGTGGAGACTGTGTTGCTACCAGCACATAATTTGTTTTGCATTTAAGGTAGTCTCACTAAGGTGTCGAAGAACAGTTTGTGTGAAAGATAAAACTTCTGCTTGGTATCTGGGTTCTGATCCACCTATAAAAAGGGCTGGAAGGAGGATCCAGGAACCACAGGCCTGTCAGTCTAGCCTCAGTGCTGGGGAAGTTTATGGATCAGGTTACCTTGAGTGCCATCACACAGCACATACAGGACAACCAGGTGATCAGGCTTAGCGATGACCCTCTTAGTGGATGAGGGAAAGGCTGTGGATGTTGTTTACCTGGACTTTTAGTAAAACACCGTCTCCTACAGAGTTCTCCTGGAGAAATTGGCTGCCTATGGCTTGCATGGGTGTATTCTTCACTGGGTAAAAAACTGGCTGGATGACCTGGCCCAAAAAGTTGTGGTGAATGGAGTTCAGTCCAACTGGTGGCTGGTCACAAGTGGTGTTCCCCAGGGCTCAGTG